>CAVNYN010219099.1:90617-119467 GCA_963692815.1 Nyctanthes arbor-tristis
ACTAAAAGCGTGTTCTAGTTATGACCAAGCTTGTTCTAACTTAGATCGCCGACCTATATACTTGAGCGCAGACTAAAAGCTAGTTCTAGTCGTTTAACTCAAATCTTCGACTTAAGCGCAGACTAAACATTTGTTCTAGTCATGGTCATGTGTCAGGTCACTAGTTAGAAGTTTGTTCTAACTTAGACCGCAAACCTATTTGCTTGAGCGCGGACTAAAAGCTTGTTATAGTCGTTGAGCGCGAATTCTTCGACTTCAGCACAGACAAAAAACTTATTCTAGTTAGAAGCTTGTTCTAACTTAGTTTGTGGACCTATATCCGATCTGCAACCAAAAATTTTCAAGAAAATTTTAAACACGTTTTATAGAATTGCGATAGTCTTTCGGTAAACAGATTTTAATCTTGTGCTCGTCTAGTTTAAGTGCTAAGTATAAGGTCCAAGTTAATTCTTAGTCCAATAACTCATCCTTTTAACATTTTTTTGCCTAACTTTTCAGCCCACTTAGCTCCTTCTCTCACCAATATCAATGTATCTCCTTCCATCTTTAACCGAATCAAGAATCCATCTTCTTCTCCATTTTCAGCAACAGAATTATCTTTGGCCTGAATCACGTCCCAATGCTCCATTATCCTTAAACAGAATAGACAAACTGATCCCCCGAAATCCACCCAGTTTCAATCTTCAATCTACCTAAACGTAATTGAGAGACAAATGGCTTCAATCAGACACATTTTCCTTTATCATTCTTCCTAAAACTAATGTAAATAGAAGCTATATTCACCCTTTTTTATCCACAACAAAAATAGTCAGCATACTTTCCTTCTTGCTCCATTCAAATTGGTAAGGTTCTTCACTATCGCCACAACCAATCCACAGCCCAGCCACTATCGAACCGCCACACCACCACCACTTCTTTAGCTAAATTGCTACCCACCCGAGAATTTAAGCCCAATAACGAACACCTATAGTTTACCTTGCCGGAAACCCAAACTTCGGCTGGAATATCTTGAACTGGGCACCCAAGCTTCAAACATTTCGGCCAAAACTCGAAAGCCCTCCTTGACTGGACCTTCGAACCTCTACCTCGCAACCTCCCTCTGCCGTCAACCCCCACCTCATGAACCAACATTACGCCCCCGTTGCCCTCTTACTCTCTTAAATTCGCTATTTTACATTTTTTTTAGTTGTTTCAATTTGAGTTCTGCCGAAATGAGGAGAAAGACAATGACTTTGTCTTTTTATTTAATGGTTTTTGCATCCTAGGTCCCTAGGTTTTGTTTACTCAAAAAATCAGCCCCTCAAGTTTCCCAACTACCTTTCAAGCCCTAAATGTTTTCAATTTATTTAAAAGGGTGGGTTTCAGCTTTCTAATTTCACATATTCTACCCTAAAGTTTAGCGTCCACCTTTTGAGTCCCAATCCTAAACTATTTTAGAATTTCAATTTAAATCCCTACTTTTATTTAGTTTTAATATTTTCAAATTTCTAACTTAAACTATTTATTTTGCAGAGAGGCGCGAGTGTAATAAATCAATTTCAAGATTTTTGCTCAAACTCAAAAAACTTATTCGAGGAAGGTTCTTTCTTCATAAAACTTAAGTATTTAAAATTGCGCATTTTTAGTTAACTTCTGTGGCAATTATGTGCATTAAGCTGTAATTATGAGAATTATGTGATATGCATGAGATCAATTATTTTATACAAGAATGAGAATATTTTGCTTAAGCATGAGAACTTGCATATTAAATACATGAGAACGTGCATCTTGAATATACGATTTATCTGAGTTTTGAGATACTTTATTTGAGAAATTAATTACATGTTTATGTGTGTTGTTGGAAACTTTGCGAGAGGAGAGGCTCTATGCTGAATTCAAGAAATGTGAGTTTTGGCTGGAATGAGTTGGCTTTTTAGGGCACATTACAGCTAGAGGAATCGAGGTGGATCCTTCTTGGATTAGTTGGTTATTACCTTAGATTTATAGAAGGCTTCTCTAAGATAGCAGGCCCTTTAACCCAATTGACGCGAAAAGCAGTTAAATTCCAGTGGTCTGATAAGTACGAACATAGCTTCAAAGTGTTGAAGGACCGATTGGTAACAGCGCCAGTTTTGGTTATACCTGATGGTTCTGATGGTTTTGTCATCTACAGTGATGCATCCAAACTTGGGTTGGTTGTGTGCTAATGCAAAAGGGGAAGGTGATAGCTTATGTGTCAAGGCAATTGAAGCAATATGAGCAGAATTATCCGACGCATGATTTGGAACTTGCAGCAGTAGTGCACGCTTTGAAGATTTGGCGTCACTACTTATATGGGAGCAAGTGTGAAATTTACACCAACCGCAAGAGTATGAAATACTTCTTCACTCAAAAAGAGTTAAACATGAAGCAATGACTGTGGTTAGAGTTGGTGAAAGATTATGATTACACCATATATTACGACCCGGGTAAAGCTAATATAGTGGCATATGCCTTAAGCAGAAAAGGCACAGGTCAATTGTCAGCTTTGGGTATAGTACAGGAACAATTGGTTCGTGATTTTTAGAATTTGCAGATTGAAGTGATGACTTCGGGTAATCGAGGTTCTAGTAGGCTGGCAAGCTTAACAGTGAAGTCCGATCTGAGAAATTAATATTTAAAAATGCGAGTTGATATCGGAACTAATAAAAGAGTTGGATTTGAAGTCTTTAAGTCCCAAATGACGAGCCCATTAGGAATGAGATCTCGAGTGAAGCTCTTTCCTCCCCATATGCGGTGCATCCTAGTGGGACAAAGATTTATAGAGATCTACGTCATACGTTCTGTTAGAGAACCATGAAAGGAAGCATCGCAGAGTTTGTGTCAAAATATGCCTAGTATGCTAGCAAGTTAAAGCAGAATATCAGAGGCCTTCAGGACTATTGAATCCTTTGGAAATCGCTCTTCCGATCTGGGAGAAAATTTCCATGGATTTTGTGGTTAGCCTTCTGAGGTTGCCCAGAGGTCATGATGCCATTTGGGTTATAGTCGATCGACTTACCAAATCGGCTCATTTTCTACCTGTTCAGATGACTTATAGCTTGGATCAACTTGCTCAGATTTATGTTAGGGAGGTTGTCCGACTCCATGGGGTGCCAGTATCCATTGTATCAGACGAAGATCCCAGGTTCACTTCGAGGTTTTGGAGAAGCCTCTAGACAGCTATGGAGACCAAGTTAAATTTCAATACAGCTTATGACCCAAGATGGATGAGCAGTCTGAACGGACTATCCAAGTGTTAAAAGACATGTTAAGAGCTTGTACACAAGATATGTGAGGCAAATGGGAAAGGCATCTACCATTAGTAGAATTTGCCTATAATAATAGTTATCAGGCAACTATTCGCATGGCTCCGTATGAAGCTTTGTATGGTCGACGTTGTCGTTCTTCGATTTACTAGGATGAGGTTGGTGAAAGAAAATTGTTAGGACCAGATTTAGTTCAGAAAACAGTTAAGAATGTTGATAAAATCAAAATGAGAATCAAGGCAGCTCAAGACTGACAAAAGAGTTATCTGATAAGAAAAGAAAAGATATTGAATATCAGGTCGAAGATAAAGTGTTTCTTAAAGTGGCCCCTACGAAAGGTGTTTTGCAATTTGGGAAAAAGGGAAAGTTGAAACCTAGATTCATTGGGGGCCTTTCGAAATACTTGAGAAAGTTGGAAATGTGGCAGATCGACTGGCTCTGCCACTAGAATTATCTGTCATGCATAGTGTGTTCCATGTCTCCGTGCTTAAGAAATATGTCCACAACCCCAGCCACGTAATCAGTATCCAGTCAGTGGATGTGAGAATAGACTTGTACTTATGATGAGATGCTGTATTTTAGAAAGAAAGCTACAAACTATCAAGAGACGAGAGGTTCCTTTTGTCAAGATCCAATGGGGTAAGCATGTGGTAGATGAGGCTACTTGGGAGAAACAAGAAAATATATTAGCCAAGTATCCTGACATCATAGAAGTTGTAAGTTAAATTTTGAGGACAAAATTTTTTTTAGAGGGTAAGGCTGTAGCGACCAAAAATTTTCAAAAAAATTTTAAACACGTTTTATAGAGTCGTGATAGTCTTTCGGTAAACAAATTTTAATCTCACGTTCGTCTAGTTTAAGTGCTAAATATAAGGTCCAAATTAATTCTTAGTCCAATAACTCATCCTTTTAACTTTTTTTGGCCTAACTTTTCAGCCCACTTAGCTCCTTCTCTCACCAATGTCAGTGCATCTCCTTCCATCTTTAACCCAATCAAGAATCCATCTTCTTCTCCATTTTCAGCAACAAAATTATCTTTGGCCTAATCAAGTCCCAATGCTCCATTATCCTGAAACAGAATAAACAAACTGATCCTCCCAAATCCACCCTGTATCAATCTTCAATCTACCTAAATGTAATTGAGAGACAAATGGCTTCAATCACACACATTTTCCTTTATCATTCTTCCTAAAACCAGTATAAATAGAAGCTATATTCACCCTTTTTTATCCACAACAAAAATACTCAGCATACTTTTCTTCTTGCTCCATCAAATTGGTAAGGTTTCTCACTATCGCCACAACCAAGCCACAGCCCCGCCACTGCCGAACCGCCACACCACCGCCACTTCTTTAGCTAAATTGCTACCCACCCGAGAATTTAAGCCCAATAACAAACACCCATGGTTTACCCGCCGGAGACCCAAACTTCAGCTGGAATATCTTGAACCGGAGCACCCAAGCTTCAAACATTTCGGCCAAAACTCGAACCCCATCTTGATCGGACCTTCAAACCTCTACCTCGTGACCTCCCTCCGCCGTCAACCCCCACCTCATGAACCACCATCACGCCCCCGTTGCCCTCTTACTCTCTTAAACTCCCTGTTTTATTTTTATTATTATTTTTATTTGTTTCAATTTGATTTCTGCCGAAATGAGGAAAAAGACAATGACTTTGTCTTTTTATTTAATGGTTTTTGCATCCCAGGTCCCTAGGTTTTGTTTACTCAAAAATCAGCCCCCTCAAGTTTCCCAACTACCTATCAGTCCTAAATGTTTTCAATTTATTTAAATGGGGGTTTCAGCTTTCTAAATTGACATATTCTACCCTAAAGTTTAGCGTCCACCTTTTGAGTCCCAATCCTAAACTATTTTAGAATTTTAATTTAAATCCCTACTTTTATTTAGTTTTAATATTTTCAAATTCTTAACTTAAACTATTTATTTTGCAGACGAGGGGCGAGTGTAATTAATCAATTTCAAGATTTTTGCTCAAACTCAAAAAACTTATTCGAGGTAGGTTCTTTCCTTATAAAAGTAAAGTATTTAAAATTGCGCATTTTTAGTTAACTTCTGTGGCAATTATGTGCGTTAAACTGTAATTATGAGAATTATGCAATAAGCATGGGATCAATTATTTTATACAAAGAATGAGAATATTTTGCTTAGCATGAGAACTTGCATATTAAACACTCACCCCTTTCTATGAAATACTTGAGCTTGGGCTAAAACTTTGTTCTGGTCGTTGAGCTCGTAAAAGCTGGTTCTATTCGTGGTCAAGTATTAGATTGCTAGCAAGAAGCTTGTTCTAACTTAGATCACAGACCTATATACTTGAACGCGGATTAAAAGCTTGTTTCAATCGTTGAGTGCGAATTCTTCATCTTGAGCGGAGACTAAAAGCTTGTTCTAGTCATGATCACGTGTTATATCGCTAGCTAGAAGCGTGCTCAGACTTAGATCGTAGACCTATACACTTGAGCGCTGACTAAAAGCTTGTTCTGGTCGTTGTGTATGAATTCTTTGACTTGTGCATAGACTAAAAGCCTGTTCTAGTCATAGTCAAGTGTTAAGTCGCTAGTTAGAAGCTTGTTCTAACTTAGGTCGTAGACCCATATACTTGAGTGCGGACTAAAAGCTTGTCCTCGTCATTGTCCGATCTATTCTTCGACTTGAGCGCAGATTAAAAGCTTGTTCAAGCCATAGTCAAGTGTTAGGTCGCTAGTTAGAAGCTCGTTGTAACTTGGATCACAGACCTGTATACTTGAGCGCCGACTAAAACCTTGTAATAGTCGTTGTGCATGAATTTTTCGACTTAAGCGTAGACTAAAAGGCTTGTTCTAGTCAAGTGTTAGGTCGCTAGTTAGAAGTTTGTTCGAACTTAGATCACAAACATGTATACTTGTGCGTGGACTAAAAGTTTGTTATAGTCATTGAGCGCGAATTCTTTGACGTGAGCACGGACTAAAGGCCTATTCTAGTCATAGTCAAGTTTTAGGTCGCTAGTTAGAAGCATGTTCTAACTGATATCGCAGACCTATATATATTCTTGAGCGCGAAGTAAAAGCTTATTATAGTCATTGAGCGCAAATTCTTCTACTTGAGCACTGACTGAAAGCTTGTTCTAGTCAGGTCAAGTGTTAGGTCGCTAGTTAAAAGCTTGTTCTAACTTAGATCATAGACCTATATAACTCAAGCGCGGACTAAAAGCTTGTTGCAGTCATTGAGCGTGAATTTTGCTACTTGAGAGTAGGCCAAAAGCTTGTTCTAGTTAGGGTCAAGTGTTAGGTCACAAGTTAAAAGCTTGTTCTAACATAGATCACAGACCTATATACTTGAGAGCAGACTAAAAGCTTTTTTATAGTCATTGAGCGCGAATTTCTCGACTCGAGCGCACACTAAAAGCTTGTTCTTGTCATGGTCAAGTGTCCGATCTCTAGTTAGAAGCTTGTTCTATCTTAGATCGCAGACCTATATAATTTAAACGCGGACTAAAAGCTTGTTGCAGTTGTTGAGCGCGAATTCTGCTACTTGAGCGTAGGCTAAAAGCTTGTTCTAGTCCCCTATATACTTGAGTGTCAGGTCGCAAGTTAGAAGCTAGTTCTAACTTAAATCAAAGACCAATATACTTGAGCGCGAACTGAAAGTTTGTTCTAGTCATTGAGCGCGAATTCCTCGACCTGAGCATAGACTAGTTAGAACTAGTTAGAAAATCTTATTCTAACTTAGATCCCTGACCTATCTACTTGAGCGAGGACTAAAAGCTTGTTATAGTCCTTGAGGGCGAATTCTTCGACTTGAGCACAAACTAAAACCTTGCTATAGTCATGGTCGAGTGTCAGGTCACTAGATAGAAGCTTGCTCTAACTTGTATCGCAAACCTGCATACTTGAGCACTGAGGAAAAGCTTCTTCCAGTGGTTGAGTGCGAATTCTTTTACTTGAGCACAGACAAAAAGCTTGTTCTAGTTATGATCATGTGTCAGGTAACTAGTTAGAAGCTTGTTCTAACTTAGATCAGACCTATAGAATTGAGCTTGGACTAAAAGCTTGTTCCAGTCATTGAGCACGAATTCTTCGACCTGAGCACAGACTAAAAGCTTGTTCTAGTCATGGTCAAGTGTTAGGTGGCCAGTTACAAGCTTGTTCTAACTTAGATCGCCGACAAATATACTTCAGCGCGGACTAAAAGTTTGTCATAGTCATTGAGCGCAGATTGTTTTACTTAAGCACTAACTAAAAGCTTGTTTTAGTCATGGTCAAGTGTCTCTTCCGATCTGTTAGAAGCTTGTTCTAACTTGGATCATAGACCTATATACTGGAGCACAGGCTAAAAGCTTGTTCTAATCATTGAGCACGAACTCTTTGACTTGAGCATAGACTAAAAGCTTGTTCTAGTCATTGTCAAGCGTCAAGGCTCTAGTTAGAAGCTTTTTCTAACTTAGATCAAAGACCTGTATACTTGAGCGCCGACTAAAAGATTTTTCTAGTCGTTGAGCGCGAATTCTTCTACTTAAACACAGACTAAAAGCTTGTTCTAGTCATGGCCGAGCTTGTTTTAACTTAGCTCCCAGACCTGTATACTTGAGCGCGGACTAAAAGCTTGTTATAGTCATTGAAGGCGAGTTCTTTGACTTGAGCTTAGACTAATAGCTTGTTCTAGTCATGGTTACGTGTTAGGTCGCTAGTTATAAGCTTGTTCAAACTTAGATCACGGATCTATTAACTTGAGCGTAGACTAAAAGCTTGTTATAGTCGTTGACCGCGAATTCTTCAACTTGAGCAAAGACAAAAAACTTGTTCTAGTCATGATCAAGAGTCAGGTCACTAGTCCAAACTTTGATCTTGGACCTATATACTTGAGCACCTGCAAAAAGCTTGTTGTAGCCGTTGAGCGCGAATTCTTTGACTTGAGCGCAGACAAAAAGCTTGTTCTAGTCAAGGTCAAGTGTCAGGTCGCTAGTTAGAAGCTTGTTCCAACTTAGATCGTGGACCTGTATACCTTATCACAGACAAAAAGTTTGTTCTAGTCGTTGAGCACAAATTCTTTGACTTAATCGCAGACAAGAGGCTTGTTCCAGTCATGAATAAGTGTCAGGTTGCTAATTAGAGGCTTGTTCTAACTTAGATCGCAGACTTATATACTTGAGCACCGACTAAAAGCTTGCTATAGTCGTTGAGTAGGAATTCTTCAACTTGACCGCAGACTAAAAACTTGTCCTAGTCATGGTCAAGTGTCAGGTCGCTGGTTAGAAGCTTATTCTAACTTAGATTGTGGACCTATCTACCTGAGCACAGACTAAATGCTTGTTCTAACTTAGGTCGCAAACACTTATACTTGAACGTGTACTAAAAGTTTGTTCTAGTCATTGAGCATGAATTCTTTGGCTTGAGCACAAACTAAAAGTATGTTCAAGTCATGGTCAAGTGCTAGGTTGCTAGTTAGAAGCTTGTTCTAACTCAGATCACAGACCTATACATATACCTTACCATGGGCTATAAGCTTGCCACAGACATTCAGCGTGAATTCTTCTACATGAGCGCAGGCTAAAAGCTTGTTCTAGTCCTGGTCAAGCGTTTGGTCACTCGTTAGAAGCTTGTTCTAACTTAGATCGCAAATCTATATACTTGATCGCAGACCAAAAGTTTGTTCTAGTCATTGAGCGCAAATTATTTGACTTGAGCACAAACCAAAAGCTTGTTCTAGTCATGGTTAAGTGTCACATCGCTAGTTAGAAGCTAGTTTTAACTAAGATCCTAGACCTATCCACTTGACCGAGGACAAAAAGCTTGTCATAGTCGCTGAGGGCGAATTCTTCGACTTGTTCTAACTTAGTTCCAAGATGTATATACCTAAGTGCGGACTAAAAGCTTATTCTAGTCGTTGAGCGCAAATTCTTTAACTTGAGTGCAGACTAAAAATTTGTTCTAAGCATGGTCTAGTGTCAGGCTGCTAGTTAGAAGCTTGTTCTAACTTAGTTCGCACACCTATATACTTGAGCATGGACTAAAAGAGCTTGTTCTAGTCATTGAGCGTGAATTCTTCAAGTCGAGCGTAGGCTAAAAGCTTGTTCTATTCATAGCCAAGTGTTGGGTCGCTAGTTTGAAGCTTGCTATAACTTAGATCGCAGACCTATATACTTGAGCGCGGACTAGAAACTTGTTCGACCCTTTTAGAGCGAATTCTTCGACTTGAGCAAAGACAAAAAGCTTGTTCTAGTCATGGTCAAGTGTCAGATTGCTCGTTAGAAGCTTGTTCAAACTTAGATCCCAGACCTATCCACTTGAGCGCTAACAAAAAGCTTGTTATAGTCATTGAGGGCGAATTCTTTGGCTTGAGCGGAGACTAAAAGCTTGTTCTAGTTATGGTCAAGTGTCAGGCTGCTAGTCAGAAGCTTGTTCTAACTTAGTTCACAGATTATGTACTTGAGCGGGGACTAAAAGCTTGCTCTAGTCGTTGAGCGCAAATTTTTTAACTTGAGCGCAGACTAAAAATTTGTTCTAAGCATGGTGTAGTGTTAGGCTACTTGTTAGAAGCTTATTCTGACTTAGTTCGCAGCCCTATATACTTGAGTTTAGACTAAAAGCTTGTCCTACTCATGATCAAGTATCAGGTCACTAGTTTGAAGCTTGTTCTAGCTTCGATCGCGGACCTATATTTTTGGGCGCCGACAAAAAGCTTTTTCTCGTTGTTGAGCGTGAATTCTTTGACTTGAGCACAGACAAAAAGCTTGTTATATAGTCAAAGTCAAGTGTCAGGCCGCAAGTTAGAAGCTTGTTCTAACATAGATTGCAGACTTCTACACGACGCTCTTCCGATCTCTAAAAGCTTGTTATAGTCATTGAGCACGAATTCTTTGACTCCTGCGTAGACAAAAAGCTTGTTCTTATCATGGTCAAGTGTCAGGTCGCTAGTTAGAAGCTTGTTCAAACTTAGATCAAAGACCGATATATACTAAAGCAGGGATTAAAAGCATGAATTCTTCGACTTGATCGTAGACAAAAAGCATGTTATAATCATAGTCAAGCATGGATTCTTCACTCATTTGAAGCTTGTTCTAACTTAGATCGCGGACCTATATACTTGAGCACGGACAAAAGCTTGTTCTAGTCGTTGAGCGTGAATTCTTCTACTTGAGCACAGACTAAAAGCTTGTTCGAGTCATGGTCAAGTGTTAGATCGCTAATTAGAAGCTTGCTCTAACTTAGATCATAGACATATATACTTCAGCGTAGACTAAAAGCGCTTGCCAGGCCGCTAGTTAGAAGCTTGTCCTTACTTAGACCATAGACCTATATTTATACTTGAGCGCGGACTAAAAACTTGTTAGAGTCATTTAGTGTAAATTCTTCGACTTAAGCGTAGACAAGAAGCTTGTTCTAGTCAGGGCCAAGTGTCAGGTCACTAGTTAGTAGCATGTTCTAACTTAGATCGCAAACCTACATACTTGAGCGCAGGCTGAAACCTGCTATAGCCTTAGAGCACAAATTCTTTTACTTGAGCACAGGCTAAAAGCTTGTTCTAGTCAAGGCCAAGTGTCAGGTCGCTAGTTAGAAGCCTGTTCCAGCTTGATCCGCATACTTGAGTGTGGACTAAAAGTTTATTCTAATCATTGAGCATGAATTCTTTGACTTGAGCACAAACTACAGGCCTGTTCTAGCCATGACCAAGTGTTAGATCGCTAGTTAGAAGCTTGTTCTAACTTATATCGTGGACCAACATATATAAGCTTATTATAGTAGTTGAGCGCAAATTCTTTTACTTGAGCGCGAATTCTTCTACTTGAGCGTGGACTGAAGTTTGTTCTAGTCGTCAGCGTAAATTCTTTACTTGAGCGCGAATTCTTCTACTTGAGCGTGGACTGAAGTTTGTTCTAGTCGTTGAGCGCAAATTCTTTTACTTGAGCGCGAATTCTTCTACTTGAGCATGGACTGAAGTTTGTTCTAGTCGTTGAATGCAAATTCTTTGACTTGAGTACAGAGTAAAATCTTGTTCTAGTCATGGTCAAGTGTCAGGTCACTAGTTAAAAGTTTGTTCTAACATAGTGATACCCATATACTTGAGCACGGACGAAAAGCTTGTTCAAGTCATTGAGCGCGAATTCTTCAACTTGTGCACAGACAAAAAGCTTATTCTAGTCAAGGTCAAGTGTCAGACCACAAGTTAGAAGCTTGTTCTAACATAGATTACAGACTTATAAACTTGAGCACGGACTAAAAGCTTGTTATATCATTGAGTGTGAATTCTTCGACTTGAGCCCAGGCAAAAAGCTTCTTATTGTCATGGTCAAGTGTCAGGTCGCTAGTTAGAAGCTCGTTCAAACTTAGATCAAAGACTTATATGTATTAGAGCGTGGATTAAAAGCCTGTTCTCGTCGTTAAGCATGAATTCTTCGACTTGAGCGCAGAAAAAAAGCATGTTATAGTCATAGTCAAGCGCAGATTCTTCACTCGTTCAAAGCTTGTTCTAACTTAGATCGCGGACCTATATGCTTGAGCATGGACAAAAAAGCTTGTGCTTGTCGTTGAGCGTGAATTCTTCGACTTGAGCACATACTAAAAGCTTGTTCGAGTCATGGTCAAGTATTAGATCACTAGTTAGAAGCTTGCTATAACTTAGGTCATGGACATATATACTTCAGTGTGGACTAAAAGCACTTGCCAGGTCGATAGCTAGAAGCTTGTTCTAACTTAGATTGCAGACTTGTATACTTGAGCGTGGACTAAAAGTTTCTTCGAGTCGTTCTGCGCAAATTCTTTGACTTGAACACAGACTAAAAGCTTATTCTAGCCATGGTCAAGATTTAAGTCGCTAGTTAGAAGCTCGTCCTAACTTAGACCGCAAACCTATATTTATACTTGAGCGCAGACTAAAAACTTGTTATAGTTGTTGATCGCGAATTCTTCTACTTGTGCACCGACTAAAAGCTCGTTCTAGTCAGGTCAAGTGTCAGGTCGCTAGTTAGAAGCTTGTTCTAACTTAGATCACTGACCTATATACTTGAGCACGGACTAAAAGCTTGTTATAGCCGTTGGGCGCAAATTCTTCTACTTGAGCACAGGCTAAAAGCTTGTTCTAGCCAGGGCCAAGTGTTAGGTCATTAATTAGAAGCATGTTCTAACTTAGATCGTAGACTTATATACTTGAGCACAGACTACAAGTTTGTTCTAGTCATTAAGAGTGAATTCCTCAACTTGAGCCCAGATTAAAAGCTTGTTCTAGTCATGATCAGGTATCTGGTCGCTAGTTAGAAGCTTTTTCCAACTTAGATCCCAAACCCATCTATTAGAGGAGACTAAATTTGTTATAGTCGTTGACAGTAAATTCTTTGACTTCAGCGCAGACTAAAAGCTTGTTCTAGTCATTGTCAAGTATCAAGTCGCTCGTTTGAAGCTTGTTCTAACTTAGATCGCAGACCTATATACTTGAGCGTGGACTAAAGAGTATGTTCTAGTCGTTGAGCGTGAATTCTTCTACTTGAGTGCAGACTAAAAGCTTGCTCTAGTCATGCTCAAGTATTAGATCGGTAGTTAGAAGCTTGCTCTAACTTAGATCGTAGTGTTATATACTTGAGCGCAGACTAGAAACTTATTCTTGCCTTGGTCAAGTTTTACGTTGCTAATTAGAAGCTTGTCCTAGCTTAGATCGCAGACCCATATTCGTACCTGAGCGAGGGCAAAAAATATGTTATGGTCATTGAGTGCGAATTCTTCTACTTGAGCGCAGACTAAAAACTCGTTCTAGTCAGAGTCAAGTGCCAGGTCACTAGTTAGAAACTTGTTCTAACTAAGACCGCAGACCTATATACTTGAACGCGAACTAAAAGCTTGTTATAGCCGTTGCGTGAATTCTTCAACTTGAGCGCAGGCAAAAAGCTTGTTCTAGCCTGGGCCAAGTGTCAGGTCACTAGTTAGAAGCTCGTTCTAACTTTGATCGCAGACCTATATACTTGAGCGCGGGCTAAAAGTTTGTTCTAGTTGTTAATCGCGAATTCCTCGACTTGAGCACAAACTAAAAGCTTGTTCTAGTCATGGTCAAGTGTCACGTAGCTAGTTAGAAGCTTTCTAACTTGTATCTTAGACCTATCTGCTTGAGCACTAACTAAAAGCTTGATATAGTCGTTGATATGAATTCTTCAACTTGAGCGCAGACTAGAAGCATGTTCTAGTCATGGTCAAGTGTCAGGTCGCTTGTTAGAAGCTAGCCTTTACTTAGAATTCTGTATACTTGAGCGTGGACTAAAAGTTTGTTCTAGTCATTGAGCGCGAATTCTTTGACTTTAGCATAAACTGAAAGCTTATTCTAGTCATGGCCAAATATTAGGTTATTAGTTAGAAGCTTGTTCCAACTTGATCGCAGAACAATATATATAATTGAGCGCGGACTATAAGCTTGCTATAGTAGTTGTGCGTGAATTCTTCGACTTGCGCATGGACTAAAAGCTTGTTCTAGTCATAGTCTTGTGTTAGGTCGCTAGTTGGAAGCTCGTTCTAACTTAGATCCCAGACCTATCTACTTGTGCGTGGACTAAATGCTTGTTATAGTCGTTGAGCATGAATTCTTCAACTCGAACGCAGACTAAAGGCTTGTTCTAGTCACGGTCAAGTGTCAGGTCACCAGTTAGAAGCTTGTTCTAACTTAGATCGTAGACATGTATACTTGAGTGTGGACTGAAAATTTTTTTCTAGTCGTTGAGCGCGAATTTTTGGACTTTAGCACAAACTAATAGCTTGTTCTAGTCATGGTCAAGTGTTAGGTTACTAGTTACAAGCTTGTTCAAACTTAGATTGCTAACCTAAATATATACTTGAGCGCATACTATAAGCTTGTTACAGTTGTTGAGCACGAATTCTTCGATTTGAGTGTTGACTAAAGGCATGTTCTAGTCACGGTCAAGTGTCAGGTTGCAAGGTAGAAGCTTGTTCTAACTTAGATCGCAGACCTATATACTTGAGCGCAGACTAAAAGGTTGTTAGAGCCGTTCAGCGGGAATTCTTCGACTTGAGCGTAGGCTAAAAGCTTGTTTTAGTCAGGGTCAAGTGTCAGGTTGCTAGTTAGAAGCCTGTTCTAACTTAGATCGTAGATATATATACTTGAGCAGGGACTAAAAGTTTGTTCCAGTCATTGAGCGCGAATTCTTTGACTTAAGCTTAGTCTAAAAACTTGTTCTAGTCATAGTTAAGTGTCAGGTCGCTAGTTAGAGGCTTGTTCTGGCTAAGATCACAGATCTATTTGCTTGAGCGCAGACTAAAAGCTTGTTATAGTCGTCGAGTGCAAATTCTTCAACCCTAGCACCGACTAAAAACTTGTTCTAGTCATGGGCAAGTATTAGGTTGCTCGTTCATAGCTTGTTTTAACTTAGATCGCTGACTTGCACACTTGAGCTCGGACTAAAAGCTTCATCAAGTTGTTCAACGTGAATTCTTCGACTTCAACGTAGGCTAAAAGCCTGTTCTTGTGATAGTCAAGTGTCAGGTCCCTAGTTAGAAGCTTGTTCGAACTTAGATCGCAAACTTATTTACTTGAGCTCAGACTAAAAGCTTGTAATAGTCGTCGAGCGCAAATTCTTTGACTTAAGCGCGGACTAAAAGCTTGTCCTAGTCATGATCAAGTGTTAGGTGGCTAGTTAGTGGCTTGTTCAAACTTAGATCACAGACCTGTATACCTGAGCGTGGACTAAAAGTTTGTTCTAGTCGTTGAGCGCAAATTCTTTGGCTTGAGCATAAAGTAAAAGCTTGTTCTAGTCAGGGTCAACTGTTACGTCGCTAGTTAGAAACTTGTTCCAACTTAGGTTGCAGGCCTATACACTTGCGTGTGGACTAAAAGCTTGTTCTAGTCATGGTCATGTGTCAGGTCACTAGTTAGAAGCTTGTTCTAACTTATATCGCAGACCTATATACTTGAGCACAGACAACAAACTTGCTCTAGTCGTGGAGTGCGAATTCTTTGACTTGAGCGCAGGCAAAAATCTTGTTCTACTCATGGTCAAGTGTCAAGTCACTAGTTAGAAGCTTTTTCTAGATTAGATCGCACACCTATTTGCTTGAGCTCAGGCTAAAAGCTTGTGATAATGTTATAGACTCGAGCGCAGATTAAAAGCTTGTTCTTGCCAGTATCAAGTGTTAGGTCGCTAGTTGGAGCTTGTTCTAACTTAGATCAAAGACGTATATAATCGAGCACGGTCTAAAAACTTATAATAGTCATTGGGCGCGAATTCTATGACTTAAGCACAGACGAAAAGCTTATTTTAGTCATGGTCAGGTGTCAGGTCTCTAGTTAGAAGCTTGTTCTAACTTAGATCGCAGACATGCATAACTTAGAGTAGACTAAAAGGTTGTTCTAGTCATTGTGTGGGAATTCTTTGACTCGAGCACAGAGTAAAAGCTTGTTCTAGTCTTGGTCAAGTGTCCGGTCACTAGTTAGAAGCATGTTCGAACTTAAATTGCAGACCCATCTCTTCCGATCTCGCAGATTAAAAGCTTGTTCTAGTTATGGTCAAGTGTTAGACCGCTTGTTAGAAGCTTGTCTAACTTTGATTGCCAACCTATATACATGAGCGCAGACTAAAAGCTTGTTATAGTCAGTGAGGGTGAATTTTTCGACTTTGGTGCAGGCTAAAAGCTTGTTCCAGTCATGATCAAGTGTCAGGATGCTAGTTAGAAACTTGTTCTAACTTAGATCGCAGACTTGTATACTTGAGTATGGGCTGAAAGTTTGTTTCAGCCGTTGAACGTGAATTCTTTGACTAGGGCGCTGAGTAAAAGCTTGTTCTAGTCATGTTCAAGTGTTAGGTCACTAGTTTGAAGCTTGTTCCAACTTAGATCGCTAGCCTATATACTTGAGCGCAGTCTAAAAGCATGCACTAGTCTTCGAGCTCGAATTATTCGACTCAAGCGTAGACTAAAAGCCTGTTCTAGCTATGGTCATGGGTCTAGTCGCTAGTTAGAAGCTTGTTTTAACTTAGATCGCAGACCTATTTACTTGTTCACGGACTTAAAGCCTGTTATATTCATTGAGCGCGAATTCTTTGACTTGGGCGGAGACAAAAAGCTTGTTCTAGTTAAGGTCAAGTGTCAGGTCGCTAGTTACAAACTTAGATCGCAGACCTATGTGCTTGAGCGAGGACTAAAAGCTTGTTATAGCCATTGAGCATGAATTCTTCGACTCGAGCGTAGACTAAAAGCTTGTTCTTGTCATGGTCAAGTGCTAGGTCACTAGCTAGAAGCTTGTTCTATCTTAGATGGCAGACCTATATACTTGAGCTTGGGCTAAAAGCCTGTTCTTATCATGGTCAAGTGTCTGGTCACTAGTTAGAAGCTTGTTCTATCTTAGATGCCAGATCTATATACTTGAGCTTAGGCTAAAAGCCTGTTCTTATCATGATCGAAGACCTACATACTCAAGCACGGACTAAAAGCCTGTAACAGTCATTGCACGCGAATTCTTTGACTTAAGCGCAGACTAAAAGCTTATTCTAGTCATAGTAAGGTGTCATGATCTAACTTAGATCGAAGACCTGTATATCTGAGTATAGACTAAAAGGTTGTTCTAGTCGTTGAGGGGGAATTCAACGTAGAGTAAAAGCTTGTTCTAGTCTTGGTCAAGTGTCAGGTCGCAAGGTAGAAGCGTGTTCTAACTTAGATCGCAAACCCCATATACTTGAGCGCGGACTAAAAGCTTGTTCTAGTCTAGGTCAGGTGTTAGATCGCTTGTTAGGAGCTTGCTCTAACTTAGATCGCCGACCTATATAATTGAGCGCAGACTATAAAAGCTTGTTATATCATTGAGCGCGGATTCTTCGACTTGAGCACAGACTAAAACCTTGTTCTAGTCTTGGTCAAGTGTCAGTCACTATTTAGAAGCTTGTTCTAACTTAGATCGCAGACTTATGTACTTGAGCATGGACTAAAAGCTTGTTATAATCCTTTAATGTGAATTCTTCGACTTAAGCGCAGAGTAAAAGCTTGTTTTAGTTATTGTTATGTGTTAGGTCGCTTGTTAGAAGCTTGTTCTAACATAGATCGCAGACCGGCACACTTGAGTGCAGACTAAAAGCTTGTTCTAGTCATGGTCAAGTGTCAAGTCGCTAGTTAGAAGCTTGTTTTAACTTATATCCCAAACCGATATACTCGAGATTAGTCATGGTCATGTGTCTAATTGCTAGTTAGAAGCTTGTTTTAACTTTGATCGCTGACTTATTTACTTGTGCGCGGACTTAAAGCATGTTATAGTCATTGGGTGCGAATTCTTCGATTTGAGCACATGCTAAAAGCTTATTCTAGTCATGGTCAGGTGTCAGGTCTCTAGTTAGAAGTTTATTCTAACTTAAATCGCAGACCTGCATAAATGAGCGTAGACTAAAAGGTTGTTCGAGTCGTTGCTAGGGAATTCTTTGACTCGAGCGCAGAGTAAAAGCTTGTTCTAGTCTTGGTTAAGTGTCAGGTCACTAGTCAGAAGCTTGTTCGAACTTAGCTCGCGACCTATATACTTGAGCGAGGACTAAAAGCTAGTTCTAGTCAAGGTCAAGTGTTAGATCGCTTGTTAGAAGCGTGCTCTAACTTAGATCACCGACCTATATGCTTGAGCGCAGACTGACAGCTTGTTCTAGGCATGGTCACGTGTCTAGTCGCTAGTTAGAGGCTTGTTTTAACTTAGATCGCAGATATATTTACTTGTGCACAGACCTAAAGCATGTTATAGTCGTTGAGCGCAAATTCTTTGACTTGGGTGGAGACAAAAAGCTTGTTCTAGTCAAGGTCAAGTGTCAGGTCGCTAGTTATAAGCCAGTTTTAACTTTGATCACAGACCTATATGCTTGAGCGTTGACTAAAAGCTTGTTATAGCCATTGAGCGTGAATTCTTCGACTCGACCACTGACTGAAATCTTGATTTTGTCATGTTCAAGTGTCAGGTCGCTCGTTAGAAGCTTGTTCTAACTTAGATGGTAGACCTATATACTTGAGCTCGGGCTAAAAGCTTGTTCTTATTGTGATCAAGTGTCTGGTCGCTAGTAAGAAACTTGTTATAACTTAGATCGAAAACCTACATACTCGAGAGCAGACTAAAAGCTAGTAATAGTCGTTGCGCACGAATTCTTCAACTTAAACGCAGACTAAGAGCTTATTCTAGTCGCGGTTAGGTGCTAGGTCTCTGGTTAGAAGCGTGTTCTAACTTACATCGCAGGCCTGCATACCTAAGCATAGACTAAAAGGTTGTTCTAGTCGTTGAGGGGGAATTCCTCGACTCGAACGCAAAGTAAAAGCTTCTTCTAGTCTTGGTCAAAGATCAAGTCACTAGTTAGAAGCTTGTTCTAACTTAGATCGCAGACCCATATACTTGACCACAGACTAAAAGCTTGTTCTAGTCATGATCAAGTGTTAGATCGCTTGTTAGAAGCTTGCTCTAACTTAGATCGCCGACCTATATAATTGAGCACAGACTAAAAGCTTGTTATAGTCATTGAGCGCGAATTCTTCGACTTGAGCGCAGACTAAAACCTTGCTCTAGTCATGGTCAAGTGTCAGGTCACTAGTTAGAAGCTTGTTCTCACTTAGATTGAAGACCAATGTGCTTGAACGCGGACTAAAAGCTTGTTCTAGTCATTGTGCACGAATTCCTTGACTTGAGAGCCGGCTAAAAGCTTGTTCTAGTCAAGGTCAAGTGTTTGGTCGCTAGTTAGTAGCTTGTTTTAACTTGGATCACAGACCTATATACTTAAGCATGAACTAAAAGCTTGTTATAGTCCTTCAGTGCGAATTCTTCGACTTAAGCGCAGACTAGAGCTTGTTTTAGTCATGGTTATGTGTTAACTCACTTGTTAAAAGCTTGTTCTAACATAGAACGTAGACCGGTACACTTTAGTGTAGACTAAAAGCTTGTTCTAGTCATTGTCAAGTGTCAGATTGCCAGTTAGAAGCTTGTTCAACTTATATCCTAGACCGATATACTTGAGCATAGACTAAAAGCTCGTTATAGTGGTTGATCACAAATTCTTCGACTTAAGTACAGACTAAAAGCTTACTCCGATCTTGATCAAGTGTCTGCTTGCTAGTTAGAAGCTTGTTCTAACTTTGATCGCAGAAATGTACATTTAAGCGTGGACTAAAAGTTTGTTCTAGTCATTGAGCGCGAATTCTATGACTTGAGCGCAGAGTAAAAGCTTGTTCGAGTCATGTTCAAGTGTTAGATCGCTAGTTAGAAGCTTGTTCCAACTTAGATCGCAAGCCTATATACATGAGCCCTGTCCAAAAGCTTGCAGTAGTCATCTTCGAGGGCGAATTCTTTGGCTTGAGCACAGACTAAAAGCTATTCTTGTCATGGTCATGTGTCTAGTCTCTAGTTAGAAGCTTTTTTTAACTTAGATCGCAGACCTATTCGCTTGTGCGCAGACTTAAAGCATCTTATAGGCATTGACTGTGAATTCTTCGACTTGAGCGTAGGCTAAAAGCTTGTTCTAGTTATGGTCAAGTGTCAGGTCACTAGTTAGAAGCTTGTTCTAACTTAGATCACGGACCTCTATACTTGGGCGCAGACAAAAAGCTTATTCTAGTCATGGTCAAGTGTTAGGCTGCTAGTTATAAGCTAGTTCGAACTTAGATCGCAGGCCTGTATTCCTGAGTGTAGACTAAAAGGTTGTTCTAACTTTGATCGCGGACATGTATACTTGCGGGTGGACTGAAAGTTTTTTTTACTCGTTGACTGCAAATTCTTTGACTTGAGCGTAGAGTAAAAGCTTGTTCTAGTCATGGTCGCTAGTTAGAAGCTTATTCTAACTTCGACCGCAAGCCTATATACTTGAGCGCGGCCTAAAAGCTTGAACTAGTCATAGTGTGCGAATTCATCGACCTGAGCATAGACTAAAAGCTTGTTCTGGTCATGGTAATGTGTCTACTCACTAGTTAGACACTTGCTTTAACTTAGATCGCGGACCTATTTACTTGTGCGTAGACTTAAAGCTTGTTATAGGCATTGAGTGCGAATTCTTTGTCTTAAGCGCAAGCTAAAAGCTTGTTGTTGTCATGGTCAAGTGTCAGGTCACTAGTTAGAGACTTGTTCTAACTTAGAGCGCGGACCTATATACTTGAGCGCGTACAAAAAAGTTGTTTTAGTCGCTGAGCGTGAATTCTTTGGCTTGGGCACAGACAAAAAGCTTGTTCTAGTCATGGTCTAGTGTCAGGTCGCTAGCTAGATGCTTGGTCCAACTTATATCGCACACGTATATGCTTGAGTACGGACTAAACGTTTGTTATAGTCATTGAGCGCAAATTCTTTGACTCGAGCGCTGACAAAATGCTTGTTCTTGTCATGATTAAGTGTCAGGTCACTAGTTAGAAGCTTGTTCTCACTTAGATTGAAGATCTATATACTTGAGTGTAGGCTAAAAGCTTGTTCTAGTCGTTGAGCGTGAACTCTTTGACTTAAGCGCAGACTAAAAGCTTGTTCTAGTCATGGTCATGTGTCAGGTCGCTAGTTAGAAGCTTGTTCTAACTTAGATCACAAACCTATTTACTTGACCGTAGGCAAAAAACTTGTTCTAGTCATTGAGCGCAAATTCTTTGACTTGAGCGTAGACAAAAAGCTTGTTCTATTCATGGTCAAGCGTCAGGTCGCTAGTTAGAAGCTTTTTCTAGCATAGATCGCAGACCTATATGCTTGAGCTCAAGCTAAAAGCTTGTTATAGTGTTATAGACGTGAGCGCAGACTAGAAGCTTGTTCTTATCAGTGTCAAGTGTTAGGTCGCCAGTTGAAGCTTGTTCTAACTCAGACTAAAAACTTGTAATAGTCGTTGGCCGCGAATTCTTTGACTTAAGCACAGACTAAAAGCTTATTCCAGTCATGGTCAGGTGTCAAGTCTCTAGTTAAAAGTTTGTTCTAACTTAGATCGCAGACTTGCATAACTGAGAGCAGACTAAAAGGTTGTTCTAGTCATTGAGCGGGAATTCTTCGGCTCGAGCGTAGAGTAAAAGCTTGTTCTAGTCTTGGTCAAGTGTCAGGCTGCTAGTTAGAAGCTTGTTCTAACTTAAATCACAGGCTCATATACTTGAGCATGGACTAAATGCTTGTTCTAGTCATGGTCAAGTGTCAGATCACTTGTTAGAAGCTTGCTCTAACTTTGATCGCCAACCTATATACTTGATCACAGACTAAAAGCTTGTTATAGTCGGTGTGGGCGAATTTTTCAACATGAGTGCAGGCTAAAAGCTTGCTCCAGTCATGGTCAAGTGTCAGGACGCTAGTTAGAAACTTGTTCCAACTTAGATCGCAGCCTTTATACTTAAGCGTGGATTGAAAGTTTGTTTCAGCCATTGAACGCGAATTCTTTGACGTGGGTGCTGAGTAAAAGCTTGTTCTAGTCGTGGTCAAGTGTTAGGTCGCTAGTTAGAAATTTGTTCCAGCTTAGATCGCTAGCCTATATACTTGAGCACAGCCTACAAGCATGCACTAGTCGTCGAGTGTGAATTCTTTGGCTCGAGCACAGACTAAAAGCTTGTTCTAGCCATGATCATGTGCCTAGTCGCTAGTTAGACGCTTGTTTTAACTTAAATCGCAGACCTATTTACTTGTGCGCAAACTTAAAGCTTGTTATAGTTATTGAGCGCGAATTCTTTGACTTTGATGTTTACAAAAAGCTTGTTCTTGTCATGGTGAAGTGCCAGGTCGCTAGTTAGAAGCTTGTTCTAACTTAGATGGAAGATATACTTGAGCTCGGGCTAAAAGCTTGTTCTTATCATGGTCAATTGTCTGGTGGCTAGTTTGAAACTTGTTCTAACTTAGATCGAAGACCTACATACTCAAGCGCGGACTAAAAGCTTGTAACAGTCGTTGCACGTGAATTCTTCAACATAAGCGCAGAATAAAAGCTTATTCTAGTCATGGTTAGGTGTTAGGTTTCTAGTTAGAAGCTTGCTCTAACTTAGATCGCAGACCTGTATACTTAAGCATAGACTAAAAGTTTGTTCTAGTCATTGAGCGGAATTCTTCGGCTTGAACCCAGAGTAAAAGCTTGTTCTAGTCTTGGTCAAATGTCAGGTCCCTAGTTAGAAGCTTGTTCTAGCTTATATCGCAGACCCATATACATGAGCGAGGACTTAAAGCTTGTTCTATTCATGGTCAAATGTTAGATCGCTTGCTAGAAGCTTGCTCTAACTTAGATCGCTGACCTATATAAACCTTGTTATAGTCATTGAGGGCGAATTCTTAGACTTGAGCACAGACTGAAGCCTTGTTCTAGTCAGTCGCTAGTTAAAAGCTTGTTCTAACTTAGATCACAGACTTATATGCTTGAACGGGGACTAAAATCTTGTTATAGTCCTTTAGCGCGAATTCTTCGACTTAAGCGCAGACTAAAAGCTTGTTCTAGTCATGGTTATGTGTTAGGTTGCTTGTTAGATGCTTGTTCTAACAAAGATCGCAGACCGGTACACTCCAGAGTAGACTAAAAGCTTGTTCTAGCCATGGTCAAGTGTCAAGTCACTAGTTAGAAGCTTGTTCTAACTTATATCCCAGACCGATATACCCGAGCACGAACTAAAAGCTTGTTATAGTCGTTGATCGCGAATTCTTTGACTTAAACACACATAAAAGTTTATTCTAGTCATGATCAAGTATCTGGTTGGTAGTTCGAAGCTTGTTCCAACGCTGATCGTATACGTGTATACTTGAGCGTGGAATAAAAGTTTGTTCTAGTTATTGAGCGTGAATTATTTGACTTTAGCACAGAGTAAAAGCTTGCATGAGTCATGTTCAAGGGTTAGGTCGCTAGTAAGAAGCTTCTTCCAACTTAAATCGTAAGTGGATATACATGAGCGTGGTCTAAAAGCTTGTACTAGTCGTTGAGTGCGAATTCTTCGGCTTGAGCACAGACTAAAGGCTTGTTCTAGTCATGGTCATGTGTCTAGTCACTAGTTAGAAGCTTGTTTTAACTTATATCGTAGACCTATTTACTTGTGTGCGGACTTAAAGCATGTTATAGTCATTGGGTGCGAATTCTTTGGTTTGAGCGCATGCTAAAAACTTATTCTAGTCATGGGCAAGTGTCAGGTCTCTAGTTAGAAGTTTGTTCTAACTTAAATCTAAGACATGCATAAATCAGCGTAGACTAAAAGGCTGTTCTAGTCGTTGCGTGGGAGTTCTTCGACTCGAGCGCAGAGTAAAAGCTAGTTCTAGTCTTGGTCAAGTGTCGGGCCGCTACTTAGAAGCTTGTCCTAACTTAGATCGAAGACCCACACACTTGAGCGTGAACTAAAAGCTTGTTCTAGTCATGGTCAAGTGTTAGATCGCTTTTCAGAAGCTTGCTCTAACTTTGATCGCCAACCTATACACTTGAGCGCAGACTAAAAGCTTGTTATTGTCGGTGAGGGCAAATTTTTCGACCTGAATGCAGGCTAAAAGCTTGTTCTAGTCATGGTCAAGTGTCAGGACGCCAGTTAGAAACTTGTTCTCTTAGATCACAGACTTGTATACTTGAGCGTGGGCTGAAAGTTTGTTTCAACCATTAACGCGAATTCTTTGACTTGGGCGCTGAGTAAAAACTTATTCTAGTCATGTTCAAGTGTTAGGTCACTAGTTAGAAGCTTGTTCCAACTTAGACCGCTAGCCTATATACTTGAACGCAGTCTAAAAGCATGCACTAGTTGTCGAGCACGAATCCATGGTCATGTGTCTAGTCGCTAGTTAGATGCTTGTTTTAACTTTGATCACATACCTATTTACTTGTGCATAGACTGAAAGCTTGTTATAGTCATTGAGAGTGAATTCTTTGACTTGGGCGGAGGTAAAAAGCTTGTTCTAGTGAAAATCAAGTGTCAGGTCGCTAGTTATAAGCTTGTTTTAACTTAGATCGCAGACCTATATGCTTGAGCACAGACTAAAAGCTTGTTATAGCCATTGAACGTGAATTATTCGACTCGAGCGCAGACTAAAGCTTATTCTTGTCTCAGTCAAGTGCCAGGTCGCTAGTTGGAAGCTTGTTCTAACTTAGATGGCAGATCTATATACTTGAGCTAGGGCTAAAAGCTTGTTCTTATAGTGGTCAAGTGTCGGACGCTAGTTAGAAGGTTGTTCTAACTTAGATCGAAGACCTACATACTCAAGCGCAAACTAAAAGCTTACAATAGTCATTGCGCGAGAATTCTTCGACATAAGCGCAGACTAAAAGCTTATTCTATTCATGGTAAGGTGTTAGGTCTCTAGCTAGAAGCTTGTTCTAACTTAGATCGTAGACCTGTATACCTGAGCGTAGACTAAAAGGCTGTTCTAGTTGTTGAGCGGGAATTCTTTGACTTGAACGCAGAGTAAAAGCTTGTTCTAGTCTTGGTCAAGTGTCAGGTCGCTAGTTTAAAGCTTGTTCTAACTTAGATCGCAGACCCATATACTTGAGCGCAAACTAAAGCTTGTTCTAGTCATGGTCAAGTGTTAGATCGCTTGTTAGAAGCTTGCTCTGACTTAGATTGCTGACCTATATAATTGAGCGCAAACTAAAACCTTGTTATAGTCGTTAAGCGTTAATTCTTCGACTTGAGCGTAGACTAAAACCTTGTTCTTCTCATAGTCAAATGTCAAGTCTCTAATTAGAAGCTTATTCTAACTTAGATCACGGACTTATATACTTGAGCGTAGACTAAAAGCTTATTATAGTCCTTTAGCGTGAATTCTTCGACTTAAGCACAGAATAAAAGCTTGTTCTAGTCATGGTTATGTGTTAGGTTGCTTGTTAGAACCTTGTTCTAACATAGATCGCAGACTGGTGCACTTGATTGCAGACTGAAAGCTTGTTCTAGTCATGGTCAAGTGTTAGGTCGCCAGTTAGAAGCTTTGTTCTAACTTATATCCCAGACCGATATACTTGAGCACGGACTAAAAGCTTGTTATAGCAGTTGATCGCGAATTTTTCGACTTAAGCGTAGACTAAAAGCTTATTCTAGTCTTGATCAAGTCTCTGGTCGGTAGTTAGAAGCTTGTTCTAACTCTGATCGTAGATATGCATACTTGACCGTGGACTAAAAGTTTGTTCTAGTCGTTAAGCGCAAATTCTTCAACTTTAGCTCAGAGTCAAAGCTTGTTCGAGTCATGTTCAAGGGTTAGGTCGCTAGTTATAAGCTTTTTACAATTTAAGTCGTAAGCGTATATACATGAGTGTGGTCTAAAAGCTTGTACTAGTCGTCGACCTTGAATTCTTCGACTTGAGCGTAGACTAAAAGCTTGCTCTAGTCATGGTCATGTGTCTAGTCGCTAGTTAGAACCTTTTTTTAACTTAGATCACAGACCTATTCACTTGTGCGCGGACTTAAAGCATGTCATAGCCATTGGGTGTAAATTACTCGATTTAAGTGCATGCTAAAAGCTTATTCTAATCATGGTTAGGTGTCATGCCTCTAGTTATAAGCTTGTTCTAACTTAGATCGCAGACATGCATAAATGAGCGTAGACTAAAAGGTTGTTCTAGTCGTTGCGTGGGAAATTCTTTGACTCGAGCGCAGAGTAAAAGCTTGTTCTAGTCTTGGTCAAGTGTCAGGTCGCTAGTTAGAAGCTTACTCTAACTTATCTCGCTGACCTATACTTGAGCATGGACTAAAAGCATGTTCTAGTCATTGAGAGTGAAGTCTTTGACTTGATCATGGACAAAAAGCTTGTTCTACTCATGGTCAAGGGTCAGGTCACTAGTTAGAAGCTTTTTCTGGCTTAGATCGCAGACCTATATGCTTGAGCTCAGGCTAAAATCTTGTTATAGTCGTTGGGCAGGAATTCGTCAACTTATACGCAGACTAAAAGCTTGTTCTAGTGATGGTCTGGTGTCAGGCCTCTAGTTAGAAGTTGGTTCTAACTTAGATCGCAGACTTGTATACCTAGCGTAGACTAAAAAGTTGTTCTAGTCATTGAGCGGGAATTCGTCGACTCGAACGCAAAGTAAAAGCTTGCTCTACTCTTTGTCAAGTGTCAGGTCGCTAGTTAGAAGCTTATTCTAACTTAGATCGCTGGCCTATATACTTGAGCACAGACTAAAAGCTTGTTCTAGTCATGGTCAGGTGTTATATTACTTGTTAGAAGCTTGCACTAACTTAGATCGCCGACCTATATACTTGAGCGCAGACTAAAAGCTTATTATAGTCGTTGAGCGTGAATTCTTCGACTTGAGCATAGACTGAAACCTTGTTCGAGTCATAGTCAAGTGTTAGGTCGCTATTTAGAAGCTAGTTGTAACTTAGATCGCTGACCTGTATGCTTGAGCATGGACTGATAATTTGTTTTAGTCGTTGAGCGCAAATTCCTTGACTTGAACGTAGAGTAAAAGCTTGTTCTAGTCATGTTCAAGTGTTACAGTGCTAGTTAAAAGTTTGTTCAAGCTAAGCTCGCAAACCTATATACTTGAGCGCAGACTAAAAGCTTTGTACTAGTCGTCGAGCGCGAATACTTTGATTTGAGCGCAGACTAAAAGCTTGTTCTAGTCATGGTCAAGTGTCTAGTCGCTGCTTAGAAGCTTGTTCTGAGTTAGATCGCAGACCTGTTTACTCATGTGCGGACTAAAAGCCTGTTATAGTCGTTGAGTGCGAATTCTTCAACTTGAGAGCAGGCTAAAAGCTTGTTCTAGACATGGACAAGTGTCAGTTCGCTAGTTAGAAGCTTGTTCTAACTTAGATCGCAGACTTATATACTTGAGTGCGTACAAAAAACTTCTTCTAGTCATTAAGCGCGAATTCTTTGCCTTGGGAGCGGATAGAAAGCTTGTTCTAGTCATGGTCAAGTGTCAGGTCACTAGTTAGAAGCTTGTTCTAACTTATATCGCACACCTATATACTTGAGAGCAGACTAAAAGCATGTTATAGTCATTGAGCGCAAATTCTTTGACTCGAGCGTAGACAAAAAGCTTGTTCTTGTCATGGTCAAGAGTCAGCTCACAAGTTAGAAGCTTGTTCTCACTTAGATTGAAGACGTATGTGCTTGAATGTGGACTAAAAGCTTGCTCTAGTCATGGTGAAGTGTTTGGTCACTAGTTAGTAGCTTGTTCTAACTTAGATCGCAGACCTATATACTTGAGCGCAGACTAAAAGCTTGTTGTCATGGTAATGTGTCTAGTCGCTAGTTAGAAGTTTGTTTTAAGTTAGATCGCAGACCTATTTGCTTGTGCGCGGACTTAAACTTGTTATAGTCATTGAATGCAAATTCTTCGACTTGAGCGCAGACTAAAAGCTTGTTCTAGCCATGATCAAGTGTCATGTCCCTAGTTAGGGGCTTATTCTAAATTAAATAGCGGACCTATATACTTGAGCGCGTACAAAAAACTTGTTCTAGTTGTTGTGCGCGAATTCTTTGACTTGAGCGCCGACTAAAAGCTTGTTCTAGCCATGGTCAAGTGTTTGGTCACTAGTCAGTAGCTTGTTTTAACTTATATCGTACACCTGCTTGTTATAGTCATTGAGCGCAAATTCTTTGACTCGAGCGTAGACAAAAAGCTTGTTCTTGTCATGGTCAAGTGCCAGGTCTCTAGTTAGAAGCTTGTTCTCACTTAGATTGAAGACCTGTGTACTTGAGCGAGGGCTAAAAGCTTGTTCTAGTCGTTGAGCGTGAATTTTTTGACTTGGGCGTAGATAAAAAAGCTTGTTCTAGTCATGGTCAAGTGTCAGGTCGCTAGTTATAAGCTTGTTCTAACTTAGATCACAGACCTATATATGCTTGAGTACAGACTAAAAGCTTGTTATAGTCATTGAGCGTGAATTCTTTAGCTCGAGCGGAGACTAAAAACTTGTTCTTGTCATGGTCAAGTGTCAGGCCGTGCTAATTACAGGCTTGTTCTAAATTCGATCGCAAGCCTATGTACTTGAGCTCGGGCTAAAAGTTTCTTATAGTCGTTGAGCGCGAATTCTTCGACCAGCCTTTGTTCTAGTCATGGTCAAGTGTCAGGGGGCTAGTTAGAAGCTTGTTCTAACTTAGATCGCAGACCCGTATGCTTGAGCGTGGACTGAAAGTTTGCTTTCATTGTTGAACGCAAATTATTTGACTTGAGCGCAGAGTAGAAGCTTGTTCTAGTCACGATCTGTGTTAGGTCGCTAGTTAGAAGCTTGTTTCAACTAAGATCGCAAACCTATATACCTGAGTGTGTAGTCGTCGAGTGCAAATTCTTCGACTTTAAAAGTTTGTTCTTGTCGTGGTCATGTGTCTAGCCGCTAGTTGAAAGCTTGTTCTAACTGAGGCCATAAACCTACTTACTCGTGAGCGGACTAAAAGCTTGTTATAGTCATTTAGTGCGAATTCTTTGACTTGAGCACAGGCTAAAAGCTTGGTCTAGCCATGTCAAGTGTTAGGTCGCTAGTTAGAAGCTTGCTCTAACTTAGATCGCGGGCCTATATATTTGAGCACGGACAAAAAACTTGTTCTAGTCATTGAGCACGAATTCTTTGACTTGGGCGCAAACAAAAAGCTTATTCTAGTCATGGTCAAGTGTCGGGTCGCTAGTTAGAAGCTTGTTCTAACTTATATCGCACACCGATATACGTGATTGCGGACTAAAAGCTTATTAGAGTCATTGAGCGCAAATTCTTCGACTCGAGCGCAGACTAAAAGCTTGTTCTTGTCATAGTAAAGGGTCAGG
>CAVNYN010219102.1:0-17105 GCA_963692815.1 Nyctanthes arbor-tristis
GAAAGAGAGAGGAATGAATACCTGAAAACGTGTCACTATAAGATGCAACCGACGTTGAAGGGCCGTTTGCAGAACTGTTACGTGGAGGATAGTTATTGGTTAGCTTGGAGCGTGCTATGAAATGAAACGAGGAGAGTTATTTGTACATATTAATGTGTACAAAGTTAAAAAGGGCTCAGATTCATTAAAGTAAATATGGGAGATTGTGAAAATAGCATTTCTCCTATAAAATGACATGACAATAATAATATATTTGTAAAGACAGAATGTACACCGGGGCATCTAAACAGTTTTTTTGGTAACTGAGTGGTTTATAAATTAGTTTATAAATTACGACGTGATGTAATTTAATTGGTTTTTTTTTTTGTGAAGTTAAAAGCTGCAACTTGACTTTTACTTTTTTACTTTTTGAAAAAAAGAAACCAATTAAATGATGATATGTGTCAGTTTATAAACAAATTAGTTTTCCGTTGCCAAACACACTCTAAATTTGGTGGCGTTAAATTTAATTAGCTATGTATGTTAAATTTAATTAGCTACATAAGTTTGAGTGATTATTAAGTGACGTGTAAGTAAGAATTTTTTATAAATTCAACTCGGATTCTATTTACAGAACTCACGTGCTTATATAGAAACACTTGATTTGAGGGAAATATGATGGACTTCAGTATTTTGTACAAGTAAAAAAAGAGAAAGGAACACACGAAACCTAAGGTGCATCTATAGAAAACTTGCACGTAAGCTACTTAATTTAGCTATTAATTTTTAATATACTGGTTGTGTATAATCAACTACTAC
This sequence comes from Nyctanthes arbor-tristis, assembly GCA_963692815.1. Classification (NCBI taxonomy): domain Eukaryota; kingdom Viridiplantae; phylum Streptophyta; class Magnoliopsida; order Lamiales; family Oleaceae; genus Nyctanthes; species Nyctanthes arbor-tristis. The sequence goes on from CAVNYN010219102.1 coordinate 799, forward strand.
AACTACATGGTTTAAACAAGTGGTGTAATGGTTAAGGTATTCACATTCCGAAATGAGGTCCTGGTTCGAACCACACCCCCCTATTTTCCCTCCCCTACCCTAATCTCCCCCTTGTATTAAAATTAAAAAAAAAAACCCTATTACAATTACAATTCAATTAGTCAATAGTGGGTCATAACCAAATTAATTCATAACATATAACACATACAAAAAATAAAGAAAGAAAGATTATTTGTCTACATAAGTAGTTAAGATTATTGTTAACTTTAACAACAATGTTAATCGGGGAAATTAGAGAAATCAGGTAATTTTGGGACAAATTTTCACAAATCAGAACAATAAGGTATCTTTTGCAAAATTCAAGTGTAACACCCCACCTAAAATAAAATCTGGATCAATATTCAGAAATCAGACCGGTCATTGAACCGACGGTTCAATGGTCAAAATCTCAAATCCGGGTTGAAGCGAAGTCGAACATGTTTTAATTAAATAGTAAAAAAATTGGACATTTTTTATAAAAGAATTAATTTTTTTCTGGTTGAATCGGTATTTTCATTAGTTAATCCAATTTTTTTCCCGGTTTTTACTAGTTGAACCAATTTTTTCTCAATTTCCATTAAATGGTCAGTTTTTTTACTGAACTGATCGATTTTCCAGCTATTTTCTGCTCGAACTCGCCAGTTTGATCTAATTCTCAGAACACTAATCTGTACTCAACTCTCCCACTCTCTTCTTGCTTTGCATATATTTTCGTCCCTACCGCCACACGCTTCTATTGCCGATGAAGTCCAATTGTGATCTCTTTCTCTCTCTCTCTCTCTCTCTCTCTCTCTCTCTCTCTCTCTCTCTCTCTCTCCGCCATTGCCACATGCCATTATCACCACGACATTGCTTCATGCTCCTTCTCAATCCATTTGATTTTTGAAATATGATCTCTCAGCCCAAACAATTCTCCATCGATGACGAATAGGTTTGTGAAATTAAGGTTTTGATCAGATTGCGATTAGAAAGAACACATATACGAAATTAGGGTTTTGATATGCGCATTTAGGGTTTAGAATAAGGGTTTTGAAATTTGTGGTTCCTGTGTGGTGCTTTTGTCTGAATAAGATCATGTTGTGTTTTTCAAGAATCACAATGTATTAATTTAGTAATTTTTAGGACTATCAAGAATTGTAGATTTGTATTGATTCAGGAATCACTTATTAGATAACATATATTAGGACTTTTGGAGCATTATGGTGATTCTTTAGGAAGTGAAGTGAATAATACTCCATCCGTCCCAATTATATAATCTACTTTGCTAATTCATGTGGATCAAGAATTGTAGTGAAAATACATACTTTGCAATTCATGTTTCTAATTTACCCTTATTTAATGTGTAGAATTTAAATTTGATAGTTTTAACTAAATATTAAATGATGATAAATTAGTAAAAGAATGCAATTTTAGACTCCTAAATAAAGAAAGAGGACTATGTAATTGGAAAAACCCCAAAAGGGTAACATGGACTATATAATTGGGACGGTGAGAGTATTTATGTCTCAATCTTCTGGATTATTAACAAACTTGAGGAGTCGTCTTTCTTCATGAAATGACCATAAAAATAAATCAATTAAAAAAATTATTTCAAGTATGTTGCACAAATAATAAAAATATAAACCCTTTAAAAAATACATATAAACATACACTAATAATTACTTTAGATAATCGTAAACCATCATGCCAATAATAATAGAACAAATAAGCCGCTACCAATTCGTTTGGTCGAAGTATATATGATGTCCAAAAGAAAGTGCAGTCTACCAAGCTATAAAATCAAGAAAACATATTAAATAAATCTATTCTAAAATTAACACCTATATGGGCAAACATGAATACAATAATATATTATTATGCATTCATGTATACATTCAAGGATACAAAAACCAAAGAAAAAAAAATTAACGATTGGTCAGGCCGCAGTCGTCCTTCAAAACAAAATTTTTCTTCAATATATGCATTCTGGATAATAGCTCATGACATGAAAATAATCAAGATGGCACAATGAAATCACAGTGGATATACCCATAATAATTAAAAGGGAATAACTTCACTCAATAATAATAATCTAATGAAAGACGGAAGGAATAATAAATATATAAGTTTATAATCATTAAGAATGTCTTTAAATTGTTTTCTAAATCAAATGAATTTATTCATGAGATCACAAAAGTTTCATAAGAATGCCATTAGTAACACTAATAAATTTGATTAAATTGTTGAGAACCCAAATAATTAACGGAAGAATGTTTAAAAAATTTAAAACGGTTAAAGTATTTAATTATTTCTAAAAAGTTAATTATCTGATAAAATATACAATTGAAAATTATAGACATCTTCAAATTAATTTGAATGAAAATACTATGAGAATCGAATGATACTTTAATAATTGTATATACCAAATGATGATAGTGATGCTTAATTTGCGATAATTATCAAAGTTAATAGTAATTTTAGGGGAATTATGTCTAATAAACCAAAAAAAAGAGCATGTAAATCCATTTTTTTTTTTCAAATTAGGAGAATTGTGCACAATTTGAACTTTTCTTTTTAACAAAATTACAGGGACAAAGGTTTGCAAAAAAAAAAAAAAATAGAGGGACAAAATATATTAAAATTTGTGTAAATATTTTTGTCAATATAAAAACATATTTTTAAATAAAACTAAATGGAATTAGTTTTTCCTTTAAGTTCAAATAAAAGAATTATAATAAAAACTTTGTAAGCAAATTATATTTATTTAATGAAAAAAATAGCAATTCAATAGGAATAAAAAACCACACTCATAAGTAATTATTACTTAATAAATATTATTTATTACCTAATTAGAACTACACAAAATACTAATTAATGACATAATTATTTATATGAATTAAACACTAATCAATTGTAAAATTAAAAGGGGACTATTGACATTCATAAAAAATGTTAAGGGTAAAAGGGAGAAGTGAATGTTTTACACTCATTTCCCTTTTATATAGTAGTGATTATGCACAAACACCGGTAGTTTAAGCTTCAAGGGATGATATAATTTCCGAAGAATAGAACATTAAGGGGGATTTTGAAAACCGTACACATTCAACTTTCAAAAAACAATATTCTTTGGTTTCAAGTACAATTCTTTGAAGTACAACTGTACAAATTTGGAGTAAGGGTCAATAAAATAAAATTATAATTGTTGGGGTCTGATAATTCGTGAGGAGACCACGAACATTCCTGGACCAGGCCGTGACCGATCAAAGGAGTTAGTCCGATCCGATTGAGGTTGCAAACCTACGTGGCGCGGCTTATTTGGGCTTGAATGAGATCGGACAACGATGGCCGATCTCAATAGGGGACGGTCAGGTTCTGTTCGGTTAGAATTTTTCCGATCTTATTATGTTTTCAGATGCTTATGTGGCACTTCCAAAGCATGTGGGAAGTTGGTAGTTATCAACGGTTATTAGGACAATAGTTAACTAAACATCGTACCCTAGTATATGTCAAACTGGGTTATGTTCGAACAAATTATATAAAATACACCCCGGAGCTTACCTATAAATATGGGCCTTGGAGAGCAATTGGGGGCAGGCTTTTCGCCTATTAAATAGAAATTAGAGAGAATTTTTAAAGATTATTTATCTAGCTTCGAACTCGTCCTCTGATTATACAATTCCCGTTCTGACGCTCTAACTAGTTCCATACTAGATGAGCATTCCTGAACACCCCGCATCATCACGATCCGAATTTATTGTTGACTAGAGTTCATGACTTATCTCGATGTCAACAATTGGTGCTAGAGAAAGGGCCTCTCGCTTTTTGACGAGTAAGGTCTATACTAGCATCCTAACTCACTTATCTCCAAATAAAGGTATGGTAAAACATCGCGTTGGCACAAGCAACCTGAACGGGAGTAATTAAGTTCTCCCAGAGGAACCGTGTGAAACAGGCGAAGGTAATCAGCATGGGCAGAACAACCTGGAGATTGGGGCTCTTCAACCTCAAGTGGAGTTTTTTCATCGGGAATTGAAGCAATTGAAACAGCAGCTACCAGCACCTCTCCCACGGGCAAAGGACCCGAGATATCCAGAGGACAAAGCCAAGTCAACCGACTGTGGGGGCTCACCGGTCAGGGCACAAGAGGCATGTCGTGCAAATACCCAGTGCCCAGCCTCTTGCGATAGCTGCATAGGTGAACATCGTTCGGCCTACCTTCCTAAAGGCGAAGTGAGGCATGAGAAGTATTCCATCGATTTGGTCCTGAAGGGTTAGTAAGCAAAGGCGCCAGTCCTATGCCAAGGGGTAGGCTAAGCAAAGTCAGTATCGCTACTCACATAGAGCTGGAAGACGAGGTGGGGCACAGTCAGGTGAAGCACAAAATCAGCCAGGGGAGAACAAATTTCTCCCATTCTTACACGGCAGAGAAGACGACCAGAAGGTGAATCAACTATGGCAATGGGTAGTTGAACTAGAGAGTCAACAATTGGGAGTATGCCCACCAGTGAAGATCGCGACCACGTCGCCTTTTGCAACTTGGATTCTTTCTTACCCCAACCACGAAAAGATTAAGACCCCGAACATCGCTGTGTATGATAGAAGTACAAACCCGGTCACTCATATCCATAAGTTCACAACATGGATGGAACTTCATGGAGTCAGCCAAGCCATTATGTACCAGGCATTCCTCACTACATTGGGAGACTGCCCTCATCGTTGGTTCAAGGCATGTCCAATGGGAACAATTCACTCGGGGTCTGACCTATCATCTAAGTTCGTAGCCAACTTAATGGGGTTGAAAGTTCAGATGAACCCCAAGGAAGCTCTGTTGGCCGTGAGGCAAGGAAAAGGTGAGAAATTGAAGGATTACCTGGCCCGATTCAATAAATAAGTCAAAGATACAGACCATGTGTCAGACGATGCCATCTTGCTGGCAGCCACTTCCGAATTGTTATAAAACTTGAGGTTCTTGTGGTCTGTTCATGAGGACGGACTGAGCATGAATCATGGTCTTTTGAGCCGGGCTGAACGTTACATAGCAATTGAAGAGGCCAATGCCATTTTACCGGGTGATAAGTCCACTAAAGAGTTAGAAAAGAAGCATAAGAAATGCAAGCCTTACAATTAAAATGAAAACCAGAACAGTAGAATGGGCAACCACGTGGCTGACTATTTTCAGCCATACTAGCCAAAGCCAGAACCACTGGCCATAACTAATTTATTGAATACCACACCTGAAATGATTCTAATGTCTTCCTGGGATAAGCGTTAGCTGCCAAGGCCCCGACCTGTTAGGAAAGACCCTTCTTAGCTCAATCCCAATAAGCATTGCATGTACCACTGATCAATACGGTATGAAACAGATGATTGTCGTGACCTACAATGTGAGATTTAGCGCTTGATTGACAGGGGTCACATACGTGAATACGTAGTAGGATAGGGGCATCAGGCATCCAGGGAATTACCTCCAGTACAGAACGTGCCACAACCCGATATTCCATGGTTACCTGCCGTCGACATCCACGTATTGATTGGAGGAAATCAAACTATTGAGGGTTTACAGAATCAAAGGCGACGACTGGTCAGAGAATCGTGCACCAGCTACCAGTTGGCCACTTTCAGCATGACTCCTGAGGAAATTGCGAGGGATTCATTTGGATTCACATAAGCTGATGCAGAAGGTGTCTTCTATCCACATGATGACGCACTCATCATCACAATGCTTTTGTCTAGGGTCAGAATTCATCGCACTTTGGTCGACATTAGAACTGCTGTGAATGTCCTTTTCTTACATACCTATGAACGGATAGGACTGGAAAACCGGTATCGACGACATTATCAGAGAATGATTCAAGGCTTCAAATGGCAGTCTATAACTCCCAAGGGTAAAGTCACCTTTATGGTTGAATTGGGAGAGGAACTAGAGGTACGCTGGACCTTGGCAGATTTTGTAGTGATTGATGTGAACTCTAACTACAATGTTATTCTAGGGCGGCCTATCTTATCAGAGTTCAAGGCAGCAACATCCATTTATCATTACATGATGAAATTTCCAACAGCTCACCGTGTAAGTAGAGTACGGGGCAACCAACGAATGGCCAGAGAGTGTAACTTGGGTGTTCTTCCCAGGCACGTTGCCGCTCTCAAGCATAAGCTGGAACCCAAAGAAAACGATGATCCCTTTGATCCGAGACTTGAGAGCTATTGGGAGATCAGAGCAGAACCGACTGATGCTCTGAAGTGTCGTTGGACGATCAAAGACCAGACGTTCAGTTAAGGATTGGGGCGGATCTCAAGGAGCCAGTTCGATCAGAGCTAATTTCTTTTCCGAAAAAGAATCTTGATGTGTTTGCATGGTCCCATGAGGACATGGAGGGAATCCTATCAGAGTTGGCATGTTATAGCTTGAATACTAATCCAGATGTGAAGCCAAAACGGGAGAAACGCTGACTGTTGAATGGGAAGCGTTACGAAGCCCTAGCAGCTAAGGTCATTAAGCTCCTTGGGAACCACTTTATCTGAGAGTCAAAGTACCCGGTTTGCTAGCTAGGCCTGTCTTAGCGTGGAAAAGCAAGAGGGCTTGGTGTTTATGCATTGACTTTACTGATCTCAACAAGGTGTACCCTAAGGACAGTTTTCCTTTACCGAGGATTGATAAAATAGTAGACCCAACCACTGGGCATAAACTTCTGAGCTTCACGGATGTGTATTCAGGGTACAATCAGGAACGTACCTCCTTCGTTACTGATCGGGGGCTTTACTGCTATCGCATGATGCTATTTGGGTTGAAGAATGTGGGCGCAACCTATCAGCAGCTTGTATACAAGTTGTTTGCAGGTTACATTGGCAAATCAATGGAAGTGTACATTGATGACATGCTGGTTAAGAGTATCCGAGTGATGGATCACATTTCTCATTTGCAATAAATATTCCCCACCCTCCATACTTATAAAATAAAGCTGAACCCACAGAAGTGTTCATTCGGCATCTGCTCTGGAAGTTCTTGGGTTACCTAGTAAACCCTGGGCATTGAGGCCATCCCTAATATGATCAGAGCAATAATTGATATGCACTCACCTACACAGATAAAAGAGGTTTAGGGTTTGACAGGAAGAGTGACGTCGCTTGGCTGCTTAATTGCCCTTTCAACAGACAAGTGTAAACCTTTGTTTGATATCTTAATGGGGAACTGAAGCTTTCAATGGACAGAGGCCTACTAGGAGGCATTGAAAGCGCTCAGGAAACATCTAGCCACTCCTTCCATTCTGTCCAAGCCACGTGAATGTGATGTACTAGTCCTGTACTTCGCTGTGTCAAGATCATCTGCGTATTGGCCATAACAGAGAATGGTATTCATAAATCTAGGTATTATATCAATTAGGCACTTAAGGAGACTAAGTTTTGATATCCAGCAATTAAAAAACTGGCATACGCTCTCGTGATCTCAACAAGGAAACTCAGACCTTATTTCTTACAGTACCAGGTGGAGGTACTCACCAATTACACTCTCCGTCAGGCGCTGTAGCAACCTGAAACATTTGGATGATTAATGAAATGGTTTGTGGAACTGGGGCAATTCGATATTATCGTCAAACCACGGATAGCAATGAAGGGTCAGGCCATAGCTGATTTTATGGTTGAATTCTCACAACCCATCGAGATGTCAAACAGCAGGTCTGAACTATAGCACCTATTTGTTGATAGATCGGCAACTGACAGATGCTCGGGAGCTGGAATAGTGATTGCAGGGCTAGACAATCAGACTTACTATCAGGCACTACGTTTGGGTTCCTAACCATAAACAATGAAGTGGAATATGAAGCACTTCTCGCCGGACTAGAAATGGCTAATTCCATTAGCATCTTACAGGTGGTCGTTAAGAGCAACTCACAACTAGTAGTGAATCAGGTCAATGGGAACTTTGAGGTAAAAGAACCGCAACTGATGCAATATTGTGAGCGGGTAAAGCGAAGTCTCAAAAATTTGATGTTTTTTCAGTCCAACATGTCCCGTAGTGTCAAAACTCTCATGTGGATACCTTGGCTCAATTGGCCACAAGTACAGGGGTTGAGTTCCTCATAAGCGTGCTAGTAGAAAGAATTGACCAATCTATACTGGCCCGAGAAACTCAAATTGACTTGGCCACTCGACTTCCTGGGTGGAAGAAGAAAATTAGATAAAATCTCAATGATGGGACAGTACCGCCAGACCGGATTAGAGCTCGTCAACTCCAGATCAAAGTTGTCAGATTCACCCATATAGATGGAGTTTACTACAAAAGGGTATTCTCAGCCATTACTCCAATGCTTAGATCTAGAGGAAGCAAATTATGCCTTGTTGGAAGTCCACCGGGGGATATGTAGAAATCATACCGGAAGACAGACGCTTACCTTCAAAATCTTGCGATACACGGATATTACTGGCCCACAATGAAAAAAGCACCATGGCACTAGTCAAAAAGTACCCTGAATGCCAATTCTTTGCTCTTATTAACAAGCGCCCCTAGAGGAACTCAATCATGTCTGGGTCCCATGACCATTCGTACAATGGGGGATTGATTTGATTGGACCCCTTCCCACAAGAAAGGACTCAACCTAATATGCCATCGTGGCCGTAGACTACTTCACAAAATGGGTGGAAGAAAAATCATTGGCTCAGATAACTAAGCCGAAGACTATTGGCTTCATCTGGAAGTCTATCATATGTCGTTTCGGGATCCTACATGCCTTTGTAACAGATAATGGTAAACAGTTTGACAACACAAAGTTTCGTGAGTTTTGCCAACAGTTAGGCATCAGGTTTCATTTCTCTACACCTTACCACGCTCAGGCAAATGGTTAGGTGGAGGCTCTTAAAAAGATTGTGAAGCATACCCTGAAAAAGAGATTGGAACGACTCAAAGTAGCTTGGGCTAATGAGTTACCATTGGTATTTTGGTCTTACCACACCATAACTCAAACAGCCACTGGAGAAACTTCTTTCTCACTGGCATTTGGGTAATCTCGGTAGAAGTTAGACTTCCTTCAACCAGGGTGCTGCAATATGATCTAGAACAGAATTCAGAAAAACTCCGTGTTGAACTTGATTGGTTGGATAAGAAGTGGCTTGAAGCCGAAATGTGAAACGCCGTCTAAATAGTGGAGCACTAGGTACTACAACCAAAAAGTAAAGATCCAACGGTTCAATATAGGTGACCTTGTGTTAAAAAGAGTGCTCTCCATCCCAGAAAACTTACAGAGATCTTGGGAGGGCGCTTACCGGGTCGTAGAAGTACTCCCCTACAGGGCATACAAGCTTGAATCAATGACCGGTCAGACTTTATCACACCCATAGAATGCAGAGCATCTGAAGAAGTTCTATCAATAGCTAAGGCTAGGAAGATAGGTTACTCAAATTCTCAATTATCACAGACGATAGCATGTAATCAAAGAGTCTCTCAAAGGCTTGCTGAGCCCTATCAGAGAAACAAATTCCCTAGGCTCACGGAGCCCAAGTTGGGGCATAGCTCCCTAGCCGTCTCTTAAAGGCTAACTGAGCCCAATCAGGGAAACAAAATTCCTTAGGCCCGCAAAGCCCAAACTGGGGCATAGTTCCCCAGCTATCTCTCAAAGGCTCGTTGAGCTCAATTAGGGAAAGAAAATTTTCTAGGCTCGTGGTGCCCAAACTGGGGAATAGCTTCCTAGCCGTCTCTCAAAGGATTCAATGAGCCTCAATATGCCAACATGTCCAGAAGCTAAAATGTAGGCACAGCTAGCTTTGGACCTTTAGGGAAGCGAACCAAACACATAACCATCAAGAATCTCAGATTGCCCATGTATGGCCAATCAAAGGATGGGGCATTTAATAGAGAAAAAGACAATACATGAGATCGGCCGAAAATGATTGATCTGAGAAAACCGATCAAGGAAAATGCCGATCAGACTTGCATTCTCATGAATCAATTAGATTTAACAATCGGAAAATTCTCATGAACTAACTAGATTCAACACTTGGGAAATACTTGCACATTTGTAATTTTGTAACTTTTAGGAAAGTTTTGAAAATCATAGTGCTTTAGCAATTTGAGATATCAGTTTCATCGTCGGCGTCGGAAAAATTCTGATCGGACTGTTATCTCTGATCTCAAGTTCAATGGAAAATGTCAAATTTATAAGTTTTTGAGTACTGGTTGAGGACGAATTCTGATTGGCCAAAAATGTCCAATCACACTTCCAAAACGGGAATGACTTATTAGTTATCATTTTTTATCGCTTAAGGCAGGCCGATTTGGCCCGAACAGACATTTTGAGTGTATACACACAAGGTTGTGATGTTATGCTTATTCGGTTCAGTAAAACAATTTGAGACCCAGGAATTATGAACTTCATTAAAATTCTCGAGTTCAACAAAAGACTACAAAATTCTTGAGGTGGTACAAAAGGTTACAAAGTCATCAAGTTAAATACAAGACTTAGTCCTGATCCTCCCTGGCATCCCTATCCTCTGTCTAGTCAGCGGTTGCCACCTCAATGGGAAGGTTTCCAGATCGGCCATCTTTAGCGTCGCCAAGCAAGTGTACTACCGGGGCTGGGATATGATTGGCCACCACTTCTTCTACTTCCACTTCTTCCTTTTCTTCATCAACGATTCCAGGGTCATCCTCTTTTTACTTCTTAAAGTTCTACTTGTGATCGACCTTGAGCTTTTCACGATCCCCAATTATGAGAGCTGAGGCCGGCACTAGGCATGAGTGCTTTAACCTTTTTAATCATCTCCTTCTGGCGGATCAGATAGGATTCCAGCTAATCCGCTTCATAGAGTTTGGAATCCCTAAATGCCCTAGCATGAGTATGGTAATCCGCACTGGCCTCCTCTTGTGCCTTTTCGAGATCGACCTCAAGGTAAGAGAAGGTAGCCTTGAAATCTCTTTGCAAGACTTGGATGTTGGAGGTGTGATTCTGGAAATCTATGAGTCGCCCAGACTTCTCAAATTCTAGCTCATTTTCCACTTGAGCTGGCCGCTTGTTTAATACCACTAGGTCGGCCCTATGTTGATCTAGTTCTTCCTAGAGCTGATCATGTGAGTTTATCACTGACCAGAACTTTGAGTGAATATGGCACAAGGCAGTCAGAAGAGGGCCAGCGTGGGCAGCAGCCGAACTAATGGAGTCTAGGATGTCCATGTTGGCAAACTTGTTTTCATCTTTTTTAGTCCAGGCCCATACCAAAGTCTCATAGGACCCCTTCAGTCTAGTCAGAACTTTCTCTAGCGCATCAAGACCTGGAGTATGCACTGACCTCATATCCTGGCAGATACGGGGAAGATGATCTTTTTGCTTTGCGAAGTCAGCGACCCTGGGTGAATGAATCGGCAAATCGAATTTTGATTGATTTCTGGTCAAACTGGTGGACGTAAAGGCCGGTTCTGGTAGTGTGGCGCCTAACCAGTTCACCAAAGCAGGGTTAACTTTGGCCTTTTTTGGAGCAGCTGAAAGGGACAAATCAGCCGGTCCTTTTAAAGAGTGATCTTGAGAAGGCGTGGACCCAGAGCCCTTGGGAAGTGATTTTCTGGCCGTGCCTGGACATTTCCTTTTGGCTTTTTTCGCTCTGAGAGCAGTTGCAGTTTCCATTTTAGCTTTGAATTTCTTTTTCCTGGGAGGACGGTAGTTGATATCATCCTCTGCAGAGATTAGAGACAAAACATGTGTTAAAAGGCGAACTTCTTAAGATCAACAGAATTGTCCCGTAAAGTGGTCTTACCATGTTTTCCAGAGGTATGCATAAAAACCGGGACCGGTTCAAACCAGACCGAACGGGCCGGTCCCAGTCCAGGCTTTGTGGCCAAAATAACCAGCCCAGTCCGGTCTGGTCCTAAACTGATCCGGTCCCAGGTTTTCTTTTGAAAACCCGGAAACTCGGCCAAAGATCAGTTGATCTTTTTCTTTTTTTTTAATATATAAATTGAAATCTAGTTTTCATTTTTCATAATACCCAAGAGACAAGAATTAAAACTATTTCCTTTACATAGTTGCTTGCATAAAGGCCCATCTTATTTATAAACCCCAATTATTTTACATTTTTACAAAATTTTCAATGTGAGGCAATCATTTAAACTTAAAATTATATATAGAGGACCAAGACAATTATTAATTTGCCTCAAAGTCCACAAAATTTTCTTTACATAGTCACTTGCACGAAGGCCCATCTTATTTATAGGCTTCAATCATATTGTTTTTTTTTATAAAACTTTCAATATGGGACAATCAAAAAATTAAAGTAATACCACTAAATTTCTTTTTCAAGTTGAAATCTTTTTGGCCAATAAACTTCTTTAAAAATCATCATTATTATATTATCTTTTGAGCAATAGTCAAGAACAATTGTATTAATATATAATATTACTAGAATTTGTAACATTGTAAGGATTTTGTGAAAGAAAATTGTTTGAATTTATAATATGTTTATTGACGCTATTTAAGTTATATGCTATTATTATATAATATATATATGCACAAGTAAGTCTAGTACTTCTACCTTACGAAAGCATGTTAATATTTTTGTTGCACATAAAACCCTTGTATTTGTTTGATCTAAACTTTGTTTATAGGTGTTTTAACGTTATTAAGTCTATAGAAAATTTTTTTCACAAGCCTAGAAAAAGCCCGGGAAAAACCCATTTCATTACTGGAGCCCGATCCAGGACAAAAACCATTTGGGCTTGCCATTTTTGGGACCGGGACAAAGATCGAACCGAAGATGTTTGGTCCGATCTTGGCCCTTCAAAAACTAGGGACCAAAACCCGTTTGCACAGCTCTATTGTTTTCTAAGCTCAATGACCAGGCAGAGTCCAATGTCTCTCGATGTTGTGAGGCTAGATTTCTACAAATTCGCCTTAATCAAGATCTCCCCGCAGTCCGTATTAGCATGGGAATCCTCACAACGAAGCTAGTTGAAAAGCGCTAAGTGCTCGGCTGTTCAGTTTGCCTTAACGTTTTCTACAAGAGAGAGAAAATTCAAAGGGAGAAGTTAAATGAGATCGGAATAGAGAATGATCCCAAAAAATACTACTCACTATAAATAATAAATCTATTGGGGACGGCCGAGTCGTTCTGTAGGGGATCTTTGGGTATTGATCTCCATTTTCTACTAACCCAAAACCAATTAAATATCCAATTCTTGATTGAGTCCAGGAGGTGTAGAATCAGGTTCCTTAACTTTGGACGTACGGTCGCGTAGTAAAATCCTAGATTAGCCATGTCCTTTTTAAACATATAAAACTCGTTGAAGGTTTTGACCGAGGGCATTTGTTGGCCGAGATCCTGCCACAATATTATGAAGGCCAACATTATCCTCCACCCATTGGGGATGATCTGAATTGGTGCCATCGCCCAAAAGTGTAGGTAGTCTGTGATAATCCTAGCCATGTAGAATCTGAGACTAGCCTTCAGCATCATTAGTGTGTAGGCCATGTAACCTGGTAGCGCTTAGTGCATTTTCAGTCTAGGTTGGAAGAGCATGGAGTGGACATCAGCTAAAACATCGTATTCCCTGTGCCACGTTTTTAGCTGGGCTTGGTGGACTCTGGACTTTAGTCCAATGGAAGCCCATTTAGTTCTGCCATCCGAAGGAGCTGAAGTTGATGGATCCTCTAGTTTCATCCGAGGGGCATATACCGCACGAAGAGGAACAACATTGAAGAGAACCTTCTTTTGAGACATGACCTCAGCACCCAAAAATGATTCTGAGGGTTGATGATCTGCGAAGTGGCTTCCCTTAAGCTCTATGTCACTCTCTTCATAGCCATATGGGTTCTCCTGGTCGGAATGTGTTTTCTCATCATATTCAGCCATCTCCTCCGATCTAGAAACCCAAGCAGACACAGGCTCCTCGTTACGTCATCTAGTTCTGAATTTCGATCGGAAGTGCCTCTCTCATAAGAATTGGGCAGATCTCTGGAATGATCAAATAAGGAGACCTCTTCCCGATCTAGATCTTTCTCTCTGCCGACCTCCTCACTTCTGTGTTCTGAACTAGTCGGGGTGTATCTAATTCTAATTTTTGTCATTGTCTTTCGAAGAAGAAGAATTAAGAGAAGACAGAATATCAGATTATACCTACTGAAGCACAATGTGTAACATCCCATAAAATTTTAAAGTAAGTGTATCTTTATTCTGATAATGATTAAATGATTGCTTGAATTGTATTATAAGATTCCAAGCTTATTACCCAATTGAACATTCAAAATTAGAATATGACAACGGGATCATATTGAAATGCTTCAATGGTAAGGTTACAAAATTGTCACTCAAATGAACGCCAAAATCTGAAACGTGACAATGTAATCGCATCTGAAGTACTGCAAGAATGTTATGCACATAAATGTCAAGAACTAGAATGTGATTATTGACAACACGATTGATACTTGGATAATGAATTTGAATTGGAATGAGAATGTGGTTATTGGTTAACATTTCGGAAGTTGATAACCGAATTGAAAACCCTACTAAGTTGAAGGTCTCGAAGAACATAGATCAAAGTACTATGACCTAATTGAAAGACTACTTAAAGAATAAGGACTGCCCAAGCTATTACGGCCAAGTGTACGGTACCATATTGCGCCACGTGTCACGATTTGATTAGCAGAACTCAAAATTTATTAAAAACAATTTAATCCCAACTATTATATATAGTCAATTGAGCCTTCAAACCTTTCAAAACTCTCTCAACACCCCAAAGCTCTCCTTTCTTCCGCCAAATTCGGCCATCTCTATAGTAAGATAGAATCCAATCCTAAAAACACACCAAAACGCTTATTTGTCTTCTGAAAAGGATTTCTTACCATATATAAAAGTATTATAGCTTGAAAAATAGCTTTAATTGAGGAATATCAAGGTTTTAATGATGTTTTTCCACCTGAGATTATTCGAAGAAGATTTGAGGTAAATAACTATCACTTTGATTCCCTTTTAACATTGATGATATTTTGAAATGCTAAGCATGTATTTGATTAAAGCAATGAACAAGGATTCTGATGCATTGAAAAGAAAGATTGATATATTGCATTTTAAATCACTAGTTGCTCTACCCGTTCTGTATCTGTTCTGCTCTACTATGTTGCCACACTAGGAGTCATCTAATGATATCGAGATGGGCGACGATTAGTGTGGTATCTGCTCTGTATCTGTATTGATCTGTTTGGAAATTCTGGTAGGGGTCAATCGGAATTCAAATGTGGATCCAATTGATCTTACATGGCCATGACTGAATTGATGTAATTTTTGCGTGCATCACGGGTAGTAGTTTAACTAGTGATAGGGCTCATCTATGCATTGAAAAAAGTTTTGCGCATTGAATGGCTTTCTGGAACATAAATCTTTCAAACAAGAGGTGAAGTAAAGGGTTTTGTAGACTCACTGAGTACTTTGTACTCATTCACTTATTTACTACAATTTTTGTAGATGATTAAAGCTATAACATCTGAAAAGTAAGGCAAGCCAGGAGTTGAATCGTGCTAGTGAAATGGTTATGGAGTAGAGTTGTGCATGTAGTGTAAATCTGTCTTTGAAGCTACTATGAATTTAATAGTTTCATGCCCACCTCTATAGTATATATGTTTTTACATCGTATAACATATAAGAAAATAGTGAGTTATAATCTTTATATTGATTTGAACTCTACTTCTCACTGTGAAAGTTCTTTAATGATTTGGCGTACCTTAGTAATCAATGAAATATGTTTATTAATCCAATTTCTTGTGTTTTTATATTTCTTGAAAAACCTAGCTTTAATGTTTTCTTTAAAAGTTTAACGATTTGTTAGCTTATATAATTAGCTATCTCTGTTAAACTCTGTAAGATAAGATAAATTGGATTTTTATGCACGTCCCGTCCCCGCTGTTTGAATTAAAGCTTCCACTACAGAATTTATAAATTAACATAAGATATTCAGAAATATTAGAAAATTAGCTGGGGTGTGACACAATGTCAGCGTCTGGTCAGCCTGATGGATGATTTGAAGCTTAGATCAGCTAGAGATAGAAATAGTTTTAGAGAGAAGGCATAGCAAAAAGTGGAGGAAATCTGATAATCTAGAGCTATTTATAGAGGGGAAACGCGGAATTCGAAAGGATCCTTCTAGATCTGACAGTGATGATGTCATCTATGTCAGATCGCCACTAGTACAAACTCCCATGGCTGTACTTCTACATTCAATGCTGGCCACGTGGCACTCTTACCGAAAGGCAGTGGAAACGAGCTAACCTGAACCTTATGACCTGTTCCTTGAAACAAGCCCATAAAGTTGTGGGCAG
>CAVNYN010219106.1:0-55211 GCA_963692815.1 Nyctanthes arbor-tristis
TAAGAAAATTAAATATCAATATGTACTTAGTCTCAATCAAACATATATTAAATGCAATAAAAGTAATATATAATTGATTTAGCAGCGACATTTAGTTCTAATTTAATACCATGTAATATAGTATGTTAATAGTGTCATACGATGCATTGGGATACACCA
Source organism: Nyctanthes arbor-tristis (assembly GCA_963692815.1). NCBI lineage: Eukaryota > Viridiplantae > Streptophyta > Magnoliopsida > Lamiales > Oleaceae > Nyctanthes > Nyctanthes arbor-tristis. Next base: position 160 of record CAVNYN010219106.1, read on the forward strand.
TATAGGAAATCACAATAGATCATTTGGTGTGACATATCCGGCGTTAAATCATTTTTAAAATAAAATAATAATGGTGTTACTAAGAAAAACTAATGTAAAAAAAATTTGTCTAATCAAATCAATAACCGATTATGCACCCACCTGTGTAATAAATTAAAGATTTAAAGGAAACACAAAATGGAGAATAAAAAAATAAACTCTTAATCAAAATAAATTTCAATAAAATTTATTTGTTATAAATTTCTTTAAGAAAGAAATTTTTAATTATACAAAAAATCACCCGTTATTTTATAAGCAAGAAAGTTAATAAAAGTTATTTTAATATTTAAATTATTTTATCAGAAACTAGGGAAAAATTAAAAAAAATGTAAAACAAATTTAATTGTTACAATTAATATAAACCTGATAATTATCCAAAGAAATTTCTATAAATTTCTTTAAAAAATATTCTTAATTATTAAAAAATAGATAATAAAATAAAAGCAGAAAGTAGGGAAAAAATTAAAAAAATGTAAAACAAATTTGATTATTATCTAGTACAATCATAATAAAACTCATAATTATCTAAAGAGATTTCTATGAATTTCTCTAAGAAGATATTCTTAATTATCCGAAAAATAGATAATAAAATAAAAACAGAAAATAGGGAAAAAATTTAAAAAATGTAAAACAAATTTATTTGTTATTCACCAGTGACGTCATCAATGGCGTCACTAGTATTTCTATGATGACAGACCAGTGGCAGGAAATTACAACATCAGATGACTTCTTTTATTATTAATATATAGATTCTTCTTCTTTTTCTTCTTCTTCTTGAAGTGCACGTTGCCAAAGGCAGAAAAGGATCATAACTTTTTTTTTTTTAAATCTCAAAGATTATAAACAGAAAGCAAAAGTTTGATATTTTTCTATATACTAAATGTATTCGCGGGCAGGGACTTGGAAAAACAAGAATCAACTCTTTCTTTCTTTTTTTCTTTTTTTCCCTTTTCTGTGCCAATGGATTCACATGTCAACAGAGAATCGAAATATCGATTAAAACAAATACAACAGTGGTTAGTTATTCACATTCCCAGTGAGACGCTCTGGATTCGAATCACACTGACCCCTTGCCTATTATCCCTCCCCTCCTCACCCCTCTCCTATCTCCCTCTGTCTGTGTGTGTGTGTGTGTGTTCGCGCGCGCACCTATATATATATATAGAATCAAAGTAATTTTTTTTGGGAACTTCACAACAATAGAGAACAAAGGACAACTTATAGTTTTTTTCCCCTAAAAAATATCAAGTGAAGATGAATACAAAGGACCAGGATCAACAAAACTAAAAACAAAATAGGTTACCCAATTTTAAAGTGAAGCTCTAATAACGACTGATAAGAACCATGCTGGAACGGTGCCAACGAAACCCACAACAGATTGGTTAGTCATCCAGAAAAGCTAAAATCATGTAAAGATTTAATCTCAGACCCTTACTTCATGACTTACGAACCTAGGGTTTATTAAACCATAAACCCAATAAGCTACAGAAGAAAGAACCCTCAATTGATCGAAAAGTTCTAAGGAAGAATGATGGAAGAAAATATAAATTTCCTCACAAGAAATTGTATTGACCTCAATGATGAAAATTGTCTAATATTTACAAAAGAAAAGGATTTTAAGTAATAGTGAAATAAACTTAACCTAATTAGGAAATAAAAGAATTTAAAAAAGAAATTATTAGGTAAAGCACTGTTTTTTTTTTTTAAAGCAAAGAATCAATTGTCATTAGCAAGAAAAGCTCGTGTTACATCATGGGAGACGGTGTGAGTAAGTGAATATGGGACCTCAAGAAAATTACAAGATGTAGAACATGAAATCACTCTTTGACCTAATATGTGCGCAGCTATATTAGCTTGTCGCCTAATATATCTCACTTCAAACATATTCCGGTGAAACATTAAGGTCTTGCACTCGCGTATGATCATGTAGAACTCTGAATTATCCTCTTTTTTATCACATAGAGCATCGACTACTCCTTATCCAACACGATCACCACTGCTGAGATGTCCAATTTGATCAACCGTTGTCTTGCACTTCTCAGACCCACGCCTCTGCCTTTTTTGCCAGAAAATTACCTTCAATCAGTTCCAGCTAGCCGACACTCAACAAAAGCCCCTGCACTATCACGAAAGATGATGCCCAGCCCTGTTCTAGTTCCTACTGTCAACATTACATTTAATATAACCCAACGGCTGCCAAATGGGGACCTCCCTCCTAACTTTAGTTGCCAGAAATGGTCACACAAATGGGGGTATGAATCCCTGGCAGCCAGAAAATTTGCGGCTTATGTTTTCTTTTTTCTTTTTTTTAAAATTTTTTAAAACCTTTTGTTTTTAAAATTAAAAAGATGTTGACGGAATCTGTCAAAAAAGACCTATCATACGAATTTATGAAAAGTTGGAGACCCAAGAGGTCGGAAAAAAAAGGTTGGGACTCAACCTATTCTTAACTCAAAAGTAGTGGATGATTTTTGAAATTAACCAACATTTTAATAATATTTATAGGAATTTTCTTCTATATGGGTTTTACTATTTGTCAATTTGTAAGACATTTGATTATGTTTTATCATTTAAAAAACACAAAATACACTACAAAAATATTAAGAGGGCCCTTTTCTTATAAAATTTTACTACAAATTTAGTATTTAGAATTTGAAATTTAATAAAACTTACATGGATTGTAACTATTATTAAACATATAAACATGGAAATTTAAATTGGTCATTAAAAAACTAAAATCAAATACGTAACCTTACCACTAGGCTATAAGGCAATTTATATTAAAATTATATACACAGTATTTTTATTCTATATTTTGGCAATATGTATCAAAAAACTGAACATTAAATTTTTTGACACTTTTCAACTTGGGCCTAATCGGCCGCAAGACCGGCCCAGAATTACGGCCATACACATTTCCTTGTGTTTCCATGTTCTACCTGCACCTGGACGATCTCTCTCTCTCTCTCTCTCTCTCTCTCTCTCTCTCTCTTCATTTTCTTTCATTCATTTTTTTCCCTTCTGACACACATGCTTCACGTCCCTTATTAGATTATTCCTCAAAATAAAATTACATCTATCTTAACATATTTAATTAAAAAATCACATATCGAAAAATTACATTAAATATGTTACTTTTTAATTAAATGTAAGTTTTATATATGCGACTTTTAATTAAATATTACTTTTACATCCGTAAATTTTTTTATATGTGACTTTATAATCATATGTTTCTCTATCTATTTGTCATCATATGAAATGTAACTTTTTAAATATAACGGTGACAAAATTTCTTAATATGTGATTTTTTTTTAATTACAAAGTCACACCAACATGACTTTTATATGTGACATTTTTTTAAAAAACTTTTGAAGGAGACTCTTTTTATAAAATATAATGATGACAACTTCTCATTATGTGACTTTTTAGTTCGCCAACATGACTTCTATGTGTATGACTTTTTTTTTTTTTTGTACGAGACTTTTTTTATGAAAATATAATGATGAGAAAATTTCTCAATATGTGACTTTTTAATTAGAAAGTCACCAAAGTTTGCAATGTTTAATGAGATGTCGGTGCTTATGGAATGGCTTGAAGCGAACGGGAAGATAGCAACTGATTTATATATCAATTCAGGGCTGATTTCATGGCAGACACCTCCAGCCGGCTTCAGAAAATGTAAGGTTGATGTAACTAGCTTGATGATACAAAAAGAACGGGATTTGGAGTGGTGGTGCGGGATGACAAAGGGGAATTTATCACTTGCCGTATGGAAGCAATTGATAGTCTTCTCATCAAAGCTGAGGCTATGGGACTTCGGATTGCGATCAAGTGGCTCAAAGAGATGGGTATCACTTGGCTGATCATTGAACTTGATGTTAAAAGTGTGGTGGATTCCTTCAATAATAGATAGAATGACCATTTGGAATTCGGGATGATTATTAAAGATTGCAACTCCCTTGTGAAAGGAGACAACTAATTCATTGTGAAGTCTGCTAAAAGACAAGCTAATATGGTGACACATACATTAGCTAGAAAGGCTAACGATTCCCACATTCCTTGAAAGGCTAACGATTCCCACATTGCTTGTGTTTTTAATATTGCTCCAGATTGGCTTTTAGAGCATCTATCTAAAGATGTATCTCCCAATTCGATTGAAAATGAGAATTAAATTTCTTCCTTAAAAAAATTTTTTTTTGCATAGCCACACCGACATTACTTTTATATATGACTTTTTTTTATTTTTGTAAGAGACTTTTCTTTGTAAAATATAATGATGACAATGACTTTTTAATTAAAAAGTCACACCAATGTGACTTCTATATATATTTGACTTTTTTTTGTATGATACTTTTTTTATGAAAATAAAATGATGAAAAAATTTCTCATTGTGACTTTTTAGTTAAAAAGTCACACGAACGTGACTTTTATACATGTGACTTTTTTTTAGCGCGAGACTTTTTCATGAAAATATAATGATAACAAAATTTCTCAGTGTGTATCCTTTTAATTAAAAAGTCACATGATCGTGACTTTTAAATATGTGACTTTTTTTTGTACAAGACTTATTTTATAAAAATATAATGATGAGAAAATTTCTCAATACGTGACTTTTATATATATATTTTATTTTTTGTATGAGAATTTTTTTATGAAAATATAATGATGACAAAATTTCTCAATATGTGACTTTTAACTAAATAGTCAGAGTAGTTAAAAAAAAAACTAAATAGTCAAACGAACGTGACTTTTATATATATGACTTTTTTAAATTTTTGTACAAGAATTTTTTAAGAAGATATAATAATGACAAAATTTCTCAATATGTGACTATTTAATAAAGTCACACCGTGATTCGAATCGTGCTTCAATATTGTATTCCAAGTTGGAAGTCTCGCTTTTAAACTAGACCGACCCCTCCCCGAATTTCCTCCCCTCCCCTATATATCCATGTGTTTTAAAAAAGATTAAACTAAAATAAAAAGTCAAACCAACTTGACTTTTGTATATTTGTTTTTTTAATCAAATTATAACTTATTAAAATTTCTAAATTTACCTTTTAATTAAAAAGTCACATGAACGTAATTATTATAAATCTACTTTTTTTTTTTTGGGTGCGGACTTTTGATTTACTTAAAAGATTATTAATCCATAGGTGACTTTTAACTTAAAAAAATATTAGTAGAACAATTGTGACTTTAATTCGCTTCAAAATGTGACTTTTAAATAAGAAACTTTGGGTGAAATTAGTAGCTTAATGATGTGGTACGAGTTTACTGTATAAGCTTTTTAATTGAAAAGATAAAAATAATGCAATGTTTTCCCCAAAACAAAAGAAAAAGAAAATCAATTTAATTATAAATATAGAAGTGAGAGAATAGTAGGAACCTTCGGAGAGTTTTTTTTTTTTTTTTTGAAAACAAAATAAAAAATATTTCAAAAATTATTTGTTTTGGAAAAAAAAAATAAATGAAAAGGGAAAAGGGTTGAATTGCTATTGAAGGGATCCGGAAGGGTGATTTTCTAAGGAGATCTTAGCTCTTCCCTTACAGAGTGGAAACTACCACGTAGCTGCATGTGATTGAAGGTTAAGGGATTGAGGTCCCAATCACATAACCGGATCGATCCAGAAGGGGTGGAAATAAAATAATTTCCATACCAGATTTCGTTTTTTGAAATCATTTCCACCGTACTTCTCCTAATCAATTTTTTAAACTTGTTTTTCTATTATTGACTGAATATTTTATAGGTATTTATCTAAAGTTCCCAAAAAACTTTAAAAAAGGAAATTAAAGATTCTACCCTCTTTTTTTTATCCGTATCATTTTTACACAACTATATCAAACTATTTTCAATTATAGCACATTGCATTGTTTTTATATCCCTACTTATTTTATTTTAATGAATCATTTTATTTTATTTTATTATTTTAATAAATTATTATAATTAATTTTAATATTGATTTATTTCTAGATTATATATAGGTGCATGTAAAGATATATATAAAACCTATATGTAACCCTCACACAACCCCTTCCACCCCGCCGCCACCGTCGCCACCACAAACCTGCTCTGCCACTGAGCGACCGGAATTTTCCTGCCGTCGCACTGCCGCTGCGATTGTGAACGCTGCGAAAATTCACAGCGATCTGTTTCTGTCGCTGCGAACTGCAGCAATGACGAACAGCAGACGGGCAGGACGGTTCCGGTAGGGTTTTTTCCAGCAGACGGGGCGAAATTTCATATCGATCTGTTGCTGTTTCTGTTACCTTTTTAATTTTAATCTTTTACTTTTTTTATTTTTTTAAATTTCAATTATATTGAATAAAACTCCGGTAACGATGAACAATACCTTGTGCTTGTCGGTCTTCTTGGCCCTCGTTTATGTAAGAGGATTGGTCTGGGACTTCTCATCTGAAGTGATGGTTAATTTTAGGGGATGTTTGATTCAATTTATGGTAGTTGATCTATAAAGAGAAATTATAAAGAGGTGAAATGAGTGGTGTAGATTTAATAGAAGTTTGAAATTTGTGGTTATAAATGAGTAGTTGTCAAATCAATAGTCAAATCAGTGGTAGGTGGGATTATAATGTGTTTTGTTAAAGAGTATCAAACAAGGGCTTATTGTGTGCGTAGTGATGGGAGTCTTTGCCACCATTTGCAACACTTTTCCCCTTTGGACGTCTTTATTAGCTTTCTTCTTTCTTACTGTATCCATTCTCTCTGACACTTGACTATGTATCCCCTTTGCACATGTCCTTGACTATGTACTTGGTCTTAGATCCCCTTGCCGATTTCATCTATATTCCAGTCCATTTTTCTTTGTTTTCCGATATTAGACGTCGAGCTACACCACACAGTGTATGTAATTTTGCAGAGTTGTCTTAATATTGTCTCATTTTTTACCGTGCACAGTGTTTGTAGGTGTGTTACTATTTTTTAATTTGCGACCCTATAGTCACATACCCTATGGAATCTATAGAAATACTAACCCTAGGGTTGTTATTATACATTTTATGTTGTTATTGTGCATTTTTTTTGTGGTAATAACTAATAATGTTTTTACAATGATTGTTACTATAATTTTTTCACATGTCATCATTTATCGAGTTTGTTATCATCTTCCGATTGATTTTTTTGGGGTTTATTTTCTTGTATTACCACTTTTGTTTTGTTATTTTCCTATGTTTTGACATTTTGTTACAATTTATCGGGTTTGTTACCATGTTGTGAGTATGAATTTTTTTTTTTAAAGCTAGGGCGGCGGTTACAATAAACACACATATTTTTTTATTGAAAATTTTACTTTTTTTAAAATTGTTAATATGATGTTTTCTCATGTGATAACATTTGTTTTTTGAATGGTAACATTGTTACTGTGTTTGTGGCGTGGCAGCGTCGGCAGATGATAGTAGTCCTAACTTAAAAGTGTTATTAGCGGTACATAAAAATGATTATTTTTTATTGAAAAAATTTATACTTGAAGTATTTATTATTATAATTATAATTTATAAAAAATAATAACTAATAAAGAATTAAATTTTAATTAAAATAGGTTTGGGTAGTTTTGAAATAGAAAATAGTATTTTTAAAATTACTTTTAATTTAGAGGTATTTTTGCAAGACACATCAAAAAAGGACATTTTTATATGTAAAGAACCCTTAAAAAAAATAAAGAAGAAACACGTAAATTTATCCTCATTCGCAACTCGGGCCTGAATTCATACTGCTTGGCCCAACAGAGTAGCCCAAATGCAAAAAAGGGAAAATTAAAGTGTTCTTACCTCTGTGGGGATTCACAAACCTTTGCACCCTTTTTCAACATGCGTATATCCCATGACCAGATAATCTACACACCCATATCTTGCTCTTTAGTGCGTGTGAATTAATTTTATGTAAGTTCTGAAGTTCATGGGCCACATTATATGTTTAGTGAAAATTGCGTCAGAGGTTCCTGTGTTTGTCAGCCTTCCTCCAAAATGGTCTCCAAAGTTCCTTCTGGAACAATTTGACATTCCAACTCCAAATTTCCACCCAATTGACCGGTAATTTCAATTAAATTAAATTTTTGAGCTTGTTCTCATTCAATACGAGGTAATTTTTTTTTTTTTTTAAAGAGGCAGATTCAAAGTGGGGACACTAGGTGGTAGTGGCCCCCACAGCCAAAAAAAAAATTTCTTGAAGAATATTAAAAGGTTACATTTGAATTTCTACATTTGGCCCCCATACATGTCCTTCTATTTGAAGCAATATAAGATGAGGGCAAAGTTGTAAATTAGTTTCGCTAATCTTTGTCTCTTTTTTGCCCATTTTCTGGATCCTAAAGCTGAACGGCAGACACAAGCTTAAGAAAACCGCAATCCTTAAATCTTAAATATTCAATTCAAAGCCTAAATCAACAAGACGACAATGGTTCTTCCTGAATTTCTTAACAAGATCAAACCATTTAATACGGGTTTTAAATTTCTTGCTTCAGATAACAAGTTTGATCAATTTTAGGTGATTTTCTTTTTTCTTCTTTTCTTTTTCAACAATCGATTGGCTGAAGGGGATGAGTTTCAGGGTGTATTAAATTTTGGGCTTATTGTAAATGTCTAAATGATGTTTGTTTTAGGTTTTGTGTCTGTGTGCTTTTTAATTTTAGAAATTAAAAGAAATAATTAATGTTTAATGTTATGTTAACTTTTTCAATGTTTATCCGTGATGAGTTCTAGTAATCGTTCATTCTTTGTTTTTCTAATTTCTTGGTTCAGGTTCCTTTTTGAAAGTTTTAAAGGTTTAGCTTTTGAGTTACAAAAAAAAAAAATTAAGGTTAATGAGTTCTACTGGTTTAGTTTCAGTTAACTTATGAATTCTTCGAATTCTAATAATTCTCTATTTTTCTTAGGCACAGATAAATTTCTTGTGAAAAGAGTTAAAGTAGAAGAAAATTCAATTTTTTTAGGCTTTATGCTACCTAATAATCCCCGGGCGATGATGGATTTTGTGAGATTCAGTTTATATCCATTGGTGAAAGCTGGTGAATGGATTTTAATATGTTAATGTCACAATCAATGGTTAACCAAGAATCAAAAAGGACCAAAAGTTGTTTAAGTGGCTTGTTTTGACGTAACGTGTTTAACACGGTTGCTCAAAAGCCCACCCAAATACCCCACTCTCTTTTATGGTATCTTGGACATGATATTAACTTTCCTTGGTACTTTGGCAGAAAGTTTTTGGGTGATTGGTTGATGGATGAAAACTGATTATTTGCCTTATTTCATTATACCTATTATATATATATATATATATATCAATTTTCATCATTCAAAAAATTACCACCAGCTTTTGTATCTGCCTCTTATAAACGTGGATTCCATAAGTGTTCTCTTCTTTTGGTTTCTTGGTGAATCAAAAACCGGTGAAGGGTGTTCTGTCTCCTAGGGTTAATTTGCTTGAAATGGTTCAGATTGGTGTAGGAGTTGCCTTGGTTGTGGCTTGACAAACTCTAAGCCTGGAGATTATTCTTCCACGAGATTTGATTGAGATTGAAGAAAAGGCTTTATTATTTCAATCATTTTCTTGTTCTTATTTTTCAATATTTGTACACTTGAATTCATATTAATACATTGTTTCACTTTGTGTTTTGCAAGGATAATCTCTACAAATTTCTAGAGCAGATGGTAAAGCAAGTGGTAGCAATCTAGAAAATCTAAAGCAGTTTAATTTGGATAATCTTGAATCATATCCAGGAAAAGTATTTTTGATTATCATCCTAATGATAGATATGAAATTTGACGAGCATATTTATTTAGAGATCCGTGTCAACCTCTAGGGCATCACTTTCCACAGGAGAAACAATGAAACGGGAAGCGTTCTTTTCAGCCAGAATGGTTTGATGAGTTCAAAATATGGTTAGAGTACAACATTACAAAAGATGCTGTATTTTGTTTATGTGGCTATCTTATGAGAGGGGGAGATATTAGTAAGCCACGAAATGGAGATGAATCGTTTGTTTCAAAGGGATTCAATAATTGGAAAAAGAAAGAAAGATTTTATACTCATGTAGAATGGCCCACGAGTGCTCCCGACCAAGCTTGGAGTACATGAAGCTTTAATGAATCAAAAGCAGCATATTGAAACTCTTTATTTCAGACAATCTGAACAAGCTAGAAAGGATTACCAAATTTGCTTGACTGCAACAGTGCACTGTGTTTGATTTCTTCTTCATCAATGGTTGGCATTTAGACGTCATTATGAGTTAGAGAAATCAATAAACCAAGGTAACTTTTTGGAACTTCTGAAATTTCTTGCAGAGGATAATGAAAATGTCAATAATATTGTGTTGAAAAATGCTCCAAGAAATCATAAGGTGACTGCTCGTGATGTTAAAAAACAAATAGTAAATGCAACAACAACTAAAACAACCAATGTCATAATCTTCCGATCTCTTGAAGATGATTTTTTCTCTATCCTAGTTGATGAGTTTCGTGATGTTGCATTGAAAGAACAAATGGTTGTTTGTTGCGTTATATGAATAGAAAGCGAAGTGTTATAGAATGATTTGTTCATATAGTTCATGTTAGTGATATGACTTCATTATCCCATAACATAGCAATAGAATCATTGTTCCCAAGCATGCATGGATTAAGCATGTCAAAATTACATGGTCAAGGCTACAATGGAGCTAGTAACGTGAGGGCAGAATTCAATGGTTTGAAAAGTCTTAATTTAAGAGAGAATCAATTTGCTTTTTATGTGCATTGTTTTTTCCATCAACTCCAGTTGACTCTTGTAGAAGTTACAAAAAGTCATAGTCAAATTGCTCTTCTTTTCAATTCTCTTGTTAGCGTTGTTGGAGGATCATGCAAATGTCTAGATACTTTGAGAGAAAAGCAAGCAAATAGAGTCCTTGAGACCTTGAGTAATGAGGAAATTACTAGTGGGCATGGTTTGAATCAAGAAAGTAGTCTCCCTCAACCCAGTGATACAAAGTTGGGGTTCACATTATAGCATATTGATGAATTTAATTATTTTGTCTTCATCGGTTATTAGATGATTCAGAGCAAAGAGGTAAGGCCTTGGCATTACTGAGTTTAATACAATTTTTTGAGTTTGTATTTAACTTGCATTTGATGAAAAATGTTTTAGGCATTACAAATGAGTTGCACAAGCATTGCAAAGAAAAGACCAGGATATTTTAAATGCTATGAACTTGGTTAAATTATCCAAACAAAGTCTACAAACAATGAAAGAAGATGGGTGGGAATCGTCACTTGATGAGATTTCTTCTTTTTGTGATAAGGATGAGATTATAATTCCCGACATGAATGATATATATGTTGTTCTAGGGCGTTCAAGGCATAATGTTGTTGAGCATACCAATATGCATCATTACAGAGTTGAACTCATTTATTGTGTGATAGACAAATAACTACAAGAGCTAAACAATCGTTTTACAGAGATAAATACTGAGTTACTTCATTGTGTGACATGTTTAAATCCAGTAGATTCTTTCCATGCATTTGATAAAAAGAAGTTGGTTCAAGTTGATCAATTTTGCGCATCTTGATTTTCTGAAGTTGATCTGATGGCACTTGGCAATCAGTTGGAGACCTATATAATTGATGTTGGATAATGACAGTCAACTTTTAGATGTGAATGGAATTGATGGTCTTGCCAAAAAAATTAGTCCAAAAAGGAAAGCATTTGTGTATCTATTGGTCTATTTGCATGTGAAATTGGCTTTAATTCTTCTTATTGCTATAGCAACTGGTGAAAGAGCATTTTCAGCAATGGGTGTGGTTAAGAGTCAGTTGCACAATTGAATGGGTGATCAATAGTTGAATGATTGTTTGTTTACATACATTGGGAAGGAAACTTTTGACACTACTGGTAATGAAAAAATCATGCATAGGTTTAAGAATATGAAGATTGGGCAGGAACAACTATGATATAGGAGTTGTTGGATGCTTTTGTAAACTTTTGATGGAATTTCTATTAACTTCAAACTGGTACAATGATCTTTAATGACTAATATAATATTTTAATATGAAGATTAGGCTAAAGCAACTATGATATAGGAGTTGTTGGATGGTTTTGTAAACTTTTAATGGAATTTTTGTAAAATTCAAAGCATTACAATAATTTTTGGTCTGATATATTTTACAGTTATACAAGACTTTTTTTTTTTGTGTTAATTATCGATAATTGCCTATGTTAACTCTCATTTTTATCATGATTACTTGTCCCCATTACTACCAAAGTCTAGATCTGCCACTGTTATTGTTTCCTCTCCTTAAATTTTATTCCCTTTTTGTACAAGACTTGCCATTGAAACTTGGATTTTCTTTACCCTTGAGCTTGTAATTGGACCGTCGGACACATGAACCAAACTTCGGCCACTATGATTCTCATCATCCCTTCCCTCTTGAACAAGATTCGCCCTAGAATAGTCACCTGCATCATAAGGGGATAAATCAAAAACATTAAATGTAGCATGTATATTATACTCGCTGGCAAATCGAATCTATTAGAATTTCCATTAATTCTCTCGAAAATTTGGAATGGACCATCTCCATAAAGTTACAACTTAGATTTTCTTTGAGTAGGGAATCGATCGTTTCTCAATTGTAGTCATACCCAATCTCCTGGTTCAAAAATAACATGCTTCCTTCCTTTATTGGCTTGGGTGGTAAAGTGCTCATTCTTCTTTTCAATTTGAAGTCTAACTTTTCATGAATAGACTTCACCAATTCAACCTTTTTTTTTTGCCATATAAGCTTTCCCTTTCATTAACACGTAAAGGAATTAAATCCATTGGAGTTAGTCGATTAAAACCATAAACAAATTCAAAAAGAGAAAACTCAGTAGTAGCATGAATATATTAGAAGCGAATTCAAAGAAAGGTGCGCTCTCTTCCCAACTTTTTAAAATTTTTTTAATGACAACTCACAAAAGTTGTGTTAAGGTTCTATTTACCACCTCAGTTTGTCCATTAATCTTGGAATGAAAAGTATTTGAAAACAAAAGTTTAGTTCCCATCTTACCCCTACAAGACTCTCCAAAAGGGTAGCAATACGAAATGACTACAAATTTTAAATTTTCAAATTTTTTTCCGAGTGATTATGGTGGCCACCTACTGTCCGCAGTAGAAGTGATGCGGAAAATGCAATGTTTAATTTTCTATTGCTTGTGCTGTAGTAGAGTCGGAGTGCAAGGTTACTTTGAACTAGCTTATCAAAATTCTGATTAGTGATATTAGAATGGGAAACAATGTCAATTGGACATTTATGATTGATGGTGTTTCATTGGCTTAATTTTCAACATAGAAATTTTATTAGGAAATGTGGAATTCCCTAGAAAACCAAAAAACTACCCCCCACCCCACATCCCAGGAAAAATTTATGCAATTAAACACATCCTTAGCTTACAGCTCAAAACAATATCATTTTACTTTTTCTTTATTTCGTAGAGCTAAGAAAAACTTGCAGCTCCTCTTACAACCAAACAACATACAAAAGTACTTTAAAAATGAAGATGTGATTTATTTTTTAGTCAAAAGAATTTAGTATTTAATTGCAGGAAAACATACATACAATTACTAAGCAATAGGTGAATCTTCATGATGGCCCGATTGCAACTTTAGCTACAAAAGGTGAGACGGTTACAGTTGAAAGAGAGCTTGTATCTCAAGCAGATGAAGAAGATGTGGAGGCACTTCTAGGCATGTACATACTCATTTTTTTCCCAAGTTCAAAAATCACATGTGATTTCATGAAATCATCTGCAGCTTCTGGAGCCTTATTTAGCTCCATAGAAAAGGACTACTTCATGTGAATGTATAAATCACGTATCTTATTAAAAGTAAGTGATTGCCATTACGAATTATCGAGAACTAGCTTTTCTATTTCTTAAAAGATGGGCTCCAAGGACAATAACATTCCAATGGTCGTGCTCTAGTCCACCTCTTGCATAGTGCATAAGAGAAACACAAGGACTAAAAAGAGCACGAATACAATTATTTGAGACGACTCCTTTTGCCCCTTCTTCATCTCCCGTTGGTGCCGTTGGCTGAGGCCATGCCACTTCACGGCTAATAATATAATTTTTTCGTCTTCCGATGGCCATCTCAATCGAATACCATGACATCTTTTATATGGAAGAGATGGATAGTATCTAGACAAAAAGGACCCGTATAATGAGGTGCCATTTTGTTAACCTAGGTTTAATTAATGTACGTATATTGCTTCTATTTGTCCCTACCATTATATATTCACGTTTTCTGGCCTCCATTACTGGCCTACCAAGTTAGGCCAATCCAATGGTTTTTTCTTTTTCTTTTTCCTTTTTTTTCAATGAGGAAAAGAGTTTACCTTTAAATAAAAAAAAAAGGAAAAAAGTTTATTTCTAAGTAACGTCATCTTCTTAATTAAATTAAATTAAATTCTTTCCTTATTGTTACATGTTTCCGTCCAAATTTTATGAAAGTTTTCACCCCTTAGCTACATAATCTTAATTGGATTAATTAAATAAAATAAAATTTAGCAGTTGAACATGTGAAAATTACAAACCTGGAAACTGTTGTCTTGAACCTGAAAAATGAGAAAGAAGCTAGTGAACAGACAATATTGGCCATTCAAAGTTTATTACAAGAAAAAGGGACTCGAACATTTCAAATGAAAGCATCAAAGAATTTAATATTGGAGCTGCAAGATTGAATGAATTTATGAAAGACCAACTAATGTTAAAATAGGTCTAGATGTCAGATCTATGTCGTCTTCCTCCTATTGCAAAATGTATCCAGTCAACACTAAAAGTCTCCCTCTCTCTTCCTCTCTCTCTCACTCTATGTATCTATATATATAATACAACGGTTTAGTGGGTACAATTAAGGTTAAGGGAAGTTATATTCTCACTACAATAAATTATTTTCACACCACTTTTTTTATTTTCTTCAATATCCATAAACAAAGTTACATTAATAACTCTATTTTAAACCCTTTTCTATTTTAAATAATTTTAAAAAAAAATACTTTTCCCCCCTTTCACACCACAATCCTCTCTCTCTCTCACACACACACACAACACACATATTCCACATGAAACAAGAATCTCTATTCCTCAAGTTTCCGTCGTTGGTCAAGATAGTGGAGGTTGCTTTTTGCAGTTGTTGATTACTGTTTTTTTTTTTGGGTTATTACTCAAGTTAATTTCTTGGCTAATCCTTCTATTCAAATTACGGAACCATGTTAATGATTATGTTCTTTTGCTTTTAATTTTCAATTTCATAGTTGTAGTTATTATATGCAAAAACCAATTGTGAGAGATAAATTTAATGTTACCATATATTCACCAACATCCGGAACTCGAATCAATTCTATCTCAACGTCTACCTATTGTAATATTCAAAAAATTTCAGTTAGAAAGGATTTCGATGGAGCCGGGTTCTGTATTCGATAAACCAAACAACTCAGAAAAAATTCAATAACTTAATTGAGAAATAGAAAATAGAGAAGAAACTCAATGCTATCTCCCTAATTTTGTTCACCCGCTCGGCGGGGTTACAATGCTCATTTATGACGTGACGGTGACATGACCGGACATGCCACACATATGGCCGCCATATGTATCGACTATTTGTGTGACAAATGTATCAACTACACACTGCAATTACGCCTCTTAGTTTTTCCCCTCTGGTCTCATCCAATTTGCAGCCTAGTTCTTCCACACTAACAAATGTGAAACACACTTAATAATTTGGGAAATATATTAAATGTGTGGTAATTGTACCCGATCCTATACAGATGTCTATGTATGTATGTATGTATGTATGTATGTATGTATGTGTGTGTGTGTGTGTATGTATGTATTAAAAGAAACTTAGAAAATTGTATTTGTTAACATTTGAATTGGGTAAGGAATTGAATGAATTGACGAACTTCATTATGAATGTGAAAAACTTAATTAGGGAAATATATTAAACGTGTGGTAATTTTAACCGATCTTCTATCCATCGATAATTTTTGTCGGCGTAGTCTGTCTGTAAATTTTGATGACACAGCCGCCAATACAATCCACCTATTAAACCAAATCCGACACCTTCTTAAGTTTGTCTGTAAATTTCGACACCTTCTTAAGTTTGTCTGTAAATTTCGATGACACAGCTGCCAATACAATCGATCTATTAAACCAGATCTGGCACCTTCTTAAGAGCCAGAGCTGGTGATGTGGCGTTGATTTAGAGCCGCAATGTCAAGTAGCGTGTGAGATTTGGCAAATAAAAAAAAATTTCAAGGTTTTAAATTAAAAAAAAAAAAGTAAGTTTCAGGGGCCTACCAATTAAACCAAACCCAAACCCAAACCCAAACCCTATACCTCCTCTCTGAATTCCAATTTCGTTCCCCGCCCCCCAACCGAGCAAAATTTGATCAACATTAAGCCTCCCCTCCAAAATCAACCGTGGTGGAGCAGTCACTGGAGGAACCCAATGACCACCACCCAAGAACGTCGACGGACCCTCTGCCTCAAAAGCCTACCGCCTGGAACGCCCAAGAACGGTAAAGTTTAGTTGAAATCTCGCTCTATACCCAACTCGCGAAGCAATCTGCTCCCTTTGTAGAATTGGGGTTCTTGGCCGTTCGTCTGGTAGAGCAGAGTGGGCTGAAACAACGTAATTTCTTTCAGACAGCGGGTGTTGGTGTCTTGGGCGAAGGATTGGGTTTTTCTTGGCCGCCAGCGTTCATGGTGGTAGGGGAGGGTTTACTGTTGAGCCGAATTTTGTGCTCAGGGATGAGAAGAACGAAACTGGAATTCTAAACTTCAGAAGGGGGAGTGTGAGTTTGGGTTTGGTTTTATTGATGGGCCCACGTACTCACCTTTTTTTCGAAAGTTTAGAAATGAGGAAACCTTGAGTTTTTTTTTTTTTTTTTTTATGATCTGGCCCACTACTTGAATTATGGCGCTGATCATCACCACATCTTTAATAAAATAACCAGCTGTCAATAATTTCTGACGAAAAATGCTATCTCTAATTTCTGACGCCCTAGTTGTCGGCACTTCCTGACGAATTAAATGCCATCGGAATCTACCATAGAGTTTCCCGTTGGTAACTATTGACCACTACTATAAAGTATAAATCCATCAGAAATCAGTGACAAGTGATTCACTGACCAATTTCTCGACAAGTATTTTCCCTTGTTTTCGTTTATTTTCATTAACTATTAATGGATTTTGCTATTGGTAATGCCTATTTTCTAGCAAAGACAAGAAACCAGCATAAGTCAATATGCGTTTCTTAATCATGTGGCGGATATATCTACTTGAAACGGTAACACACGTACATAATTAAGAAAATGAGCTTAACTATTAAATAATGAAATTCAAATCATGTTAAATTGTAATTGTAGCCCGTTTGGTTTGATGAACATAAATAAATAAGGAATCTTTTCACAAATACTTGCATAATTTTAGATTATTCCAAAAATACTTAGTAAATGTCTTAAATTTCAAAAATATCATGTAACGTACTGTGTTACATAGATAACAAGGTATACTACTTTTTTAATTTTTTAAAAATATTTTTATCATTTTCCTTTTACTAAATATTTTTTAATACCCCACCCCATCCCCCTAACACAACCCACCCCCACCCTCACAGGCAACCAGTGACTAGATTCTGGCCGACTTCCAATCGAACCTTGGCAGCCGGCTGATCGGCCATATTTCAATAGGCTGGGTTCTAACCAGCATGCCGGCCGATCGGCCATATTTCGATAGGCTGGGTTCTAACCAGCATGTCGGCCAAAATTTTTTTCCCCTTTTTCTCTATTTTTATTGTTTTCTTTTCTTATTTCCTTCTTTTTCTTTTCTTCTTTCTTTTTTTCTTCTGTTTTCTTTCTTTTCTTTTTAATCATTTTTTTCTTTTTAAATTCATGCGGTATCAATTGTTTGACTTTTAATTAATATAATAGATGATATTATACTATTTTAATATATGTTGTTATACAAATAACATAACATATTAAACAAGTAACATAGTTTGTTACACAGAAAATATAGTTTGTTATGCAAAGAGCACTGATTGTTTATAACATGTATTGTTACACACAAAGAAAATCTTGTTATAGAAATAACAAGACTTGTTATGCAAATAACAGAGCTTGTTATATAAATAACATAGCTTGTTTCACATATAACATAACTTGTTATATAAATAACATAATGTGCTTTTTTTTTATACAATAACGTAATGTGTTATGCACATCACATAATGTATTGGACAAGTAACATAATTTGTTATGCAAATAACATAGATTTTTATTAAGTAATAAATCATTAAAATAAGTCTAAACGGTATTTAAATAACTATAGTAAAAAACATAAAAAATTAGGAAAAATAGAAAAACGTAAGGTTGAAGGCCTAAAACCTCACATGGCTGAAAACTGATGCTGTTCATCAAACTTAAGGTTATGAGTCTCAATCGCCTCGTCTTTCCGCTTCCGGAAAGGAATTATATGCTAAATTCTGCATTAAGGCCAAAACACCCAAGTTTCAACCCAATCTTCGATCCAATTCTCCCCTAATTAACTTGTTAAATAAATAGTATATATTATTTAATTAATATAAATTATTAAACATAGAACATATATTATTACACAAGTAACATAGTCTGTTACAAAAATAACATAAGTTGTCACGGGAAAATATCGTTTATCATATAGCAAACTTTATCAAAATATTGTTACATGAAAAAAAGAGAAAGAAAAACAAAGAGAGAAAAAAACAAAAATGAGGAAAAAAAAAAGATTCCGACAACATCGTTGAAAAAAGAAAAGGAAAAAGAAAAAATTTAAAAAAATAAAGAAGAAAGGAAAAAGAAGCACAAAAGGAAATTGAAAAAAAAAAAGTCATTGGAATCCGCTGATCTGCCATATGAATCCGGCGGCCAGAATTCGACAATCAATGGCCAGATTCCTACCTCCACCAGCGGCTAGCCGGAATTTGACTAGCAGGGATGCGATGGGTGGGGGTAAATTTTAATTAAATAAGAAATATAATAAATAAAACAGCCAAGTGTTTTTCGAATTTAAACATAATTAAGTATTTTTGGAGAAAGAATCAAGTAAACGATTCAGTTTTCCCAACAAATAAATACATTAAATGAGCCCATAAGATTTTTTAAATTGAATGATCCATTAATAGCTTTTAAATTCTACTAATTAAATAAAGAAAGATTAAGAATACAGATTTTAAAATATATATTTCTAATATAACTTTTAATTCACGTAAAATAATAAAGTGAACTATATAATTAAGACGGAGAGAGCATTTCCTTTTTTATTTCCTTTCCAATTATCATAAATAAATAAAGACGAGTCCGACTACCTCCTCAGTTCACAATAATGACTATTTTATTTCTGTCGCGTCAACTAGAATTCCCGTCCTTCCATTGGAGACATATCTAATAATTGCGTTTTAGGATGGGTTTGATGGATATATCCAAGTTTAAGCCAACACGTGAAGTGAATGGAAACGGCAGAGAGCATACAACGAAGGAGGCAACACAAGCAGAGAAATTCCGAATGGAAGATATTGTTTAAATCGAATTACATTCACCGCATCTACAGCTACAATTTAGCATCAAAGATTTTAAGTACATAAAATTACTCAAAATTATCCCCAAATTCCATTCAATTGGATAATTAATTACTTCAAACAGCTAAACAATCGATACTTTAGCACCTGCCTCTTCCAGCTGCTTCTTCGCTTCCTCAGCCTCATCTTTCGACACTCCCTCCTTGAATTTCTTCGGCAAACCCTCGATCAATTCCTTTGCTTCCTTCAGTGCCAAATTCGTCAAAGCTCTAACCGCTTTAATTGTATTAATTCTCGCACTGCTCGGCACGTCCTCAATAACCACGTCGAATTCCGTCTTCTCCTCCACCGCGGCGGGGGCTTCCGCCACGCCGGCACCGCCGGGAGCGGCGACGGCGGCCACCGGAGCAAACGAGGCGGCGGACACACCGAGCTTGTCCTGGAGATACTCGACGAGTTTCTGAGCGTCAGCAAGGGTTAGATTGGAGATCTGGTCTCCGAGCTCGACAACCTTCTCGGGCGCGTCGACGGCGGCCAGGGGGCGGACGAAGGTGAAGCGGCGGCGGCGGCTGAGTTTGATGTTCGTTTTCGAGGGGAATTCGAGAGATTGTTTAAGGAAGGTGACGGGAGGATGCGCGGCCGAGGGTGTAT
The DNA here is from genome assembly GCA_963692815.1 of Nyctanthes arbor-tristis. Taxonomy (NCBI): domain Eukaryota; kingdom Viridiplantae; phylum Streptophyta; class Magnoliopsida; order Lamiales; family Oleaceae; genus Nyctanthes; species Nyctanthes arbor-tristis. Next base: position 20,426 of record CAVNYN010219106.1, read on the forward strand.
GGTAAGAGGACGGACGGAGGTTGATTGAGGATAATGTTGAAGCCATTGGAGGTAGTGTGAGAGTAGAAGAAGACAGGATAAGGAAATGAAGTTTGGTCGAAGGAAGGCGAATTATGAAATGCCGAAGGCCATCTTACATTGTGTAAATTGAAAAATTAGCCCCAGATTATTGTATCAAGTGCAAGTTAGTGTTGCTTGCCTTTTAAACTTACAATTACTCCTATTAATGAATAAAAATATAGTAACTGATTTAAAGTCCTCAATTAATCAATTAAGTGACATTATAAACGCTTATTATCATTTCTCATTTGTTTGAAGAATCGTATCAATATATTAAAAGTGGTTCGAATTCTACTACAGTGATTAGATGCCACCTTAGCAAGATGAAAAATTTCAAACACTAGCAAGATGCCGCTTATAAGGCCATTCGCTGTCTGTACTTCTAAATGAACAAACAGAAAAAAAACTAACCTCCTTATTGGAGCGTCTTAGTTGTAAGACTCTTAGAATCCTACCCTACATCACCGAATCCGAATGGTACCATATGAAAGTTGTTGATTTGAAAAGTATTATATGAAAAAATAATAGATTATTACCCAATATGTAGTTTGCGAGAAATATATATATGTATAAAAACAAAAAAATAAATATTATCTTTTAAGTGTGGCAAAACTCTTAAAGTAAGAATAATATTATTTATCTAGACTTGAGACGAATAATGCTAAATTGGTAAATTGGTAATTAGTGATTCTATATGTATAACAATGCTAAATTGGTAATTAGTGATTCTATATGTATAACAAATAATACACTGGGCAGGATTCTTCCTATTTTCTTTAAAGTAAAAATCAACATTTATTAATTATTTATCAACACATCATTTGAAAAAGCTTCTTGCCAAACACAATCATAATTATTAGAAGCCCTGGCAATGAAATAAGCGACCTTGTTAGCTCTTAGCTTGTTATTAACTAAAAATGATACTTTTGTGAGTACACGGGTAGTGACAAGTAATAAAGTAGATGTCGAATCCGAGTTATCATAGTCACAAGGATCGGGTGAATATTGAAATTATTAGTTCTAACATTATTTGAATGATCAAATATTGAATTTTAATAAGAAAATAGAATAAATTTAACAAGTTAATTGATAAACATAAACAAATAAAATATATACAATGCTTTACGGGGACTTATATTATTTATAATTGTTAAAACTAACCAAGTAGTTTTGTTCATCCCAATTTTAAATCAATTTAGTTATATATCGTGAATGAAAAATGCAAATAAATAAAACTAAGTGCATAACTCAAGTAATTGGATCACGAAGAAGATGAAGAAATCTTGCATTTAACTTCTCCGCCTTGAATCTCTGCTACCTGCCTTGCAGCTACAATGAACAAATTTGCATCCTTGACATCTTCTGACATTGCGCCCGCTATGTCTTATTGTGCCTAGAAGGAGTAATTCTGCTCTTTGAATCTTCCCTTTGTCACAGGTGATTACGACCCTTGTTTGTGGACGCAATGAACACTTTGCTAAGGTCGCAATGGGTTGCAACTTGCAATGAACATTTTTGTACGGTCGCAATCAAGTTTCGCCTCTCTAAATCTCATTTTGTTACCGACAAAACCTCCGGCAGAAATTATTTTAATGTAGTTTTTGACCCTACCTCCACCTTTTTCTTTGTTTCTTTTTTGTCCCCAATCTTCTAAATGCTTAAAAACTTGGTCCAAAATAATCCAAATTGAATCATTTCACTCATTTATTTTAACCTAAAATTTAATGCACAAAAAGTGTAAATACATACTTTTAAACATAATAAAAAACACAAGCATATTTTCAAGATCAAGATAGCCTAAAAGAAAGTTGTTCAAATAATACTGAGACTCGAGTTTTCAAAATCAAATTTATAAGCTCGTCTAATATAAAAATAGTATAAGTGCGCGTGAGTGTAAACCAAGGCCACCTTCCATCATCATCCAAACATGATAAAAAATCACTCTATACCTTAGACTATAACCATCCCCGAATGGTCAATTGAGTCCTACCACCACTCGTAAAATCATTTCAAATAATGTTTCTTTTCTTTTCCCCAATTCCTATAAAACGGGTTTTCTAAGCAATCATTCAGCGCTCGTTTCACACAAAAGTACCAAACATTAGCATAATACCGTCTAAAGAATGGTAAGCACTTTATTATAAACATATGTCCTATGTCAAGAGTTTTCAACCATAAAGCCTTAACCGAGCACCTCTAAGCCCTATTCATCTACATTCCCTTATACAACACTTATCATTTTTTCCTTATTTTTTTCTTTTTACTTCTTCTTCTTTTTTTTTCCCAACTCTTTTTTGGTTTTTTCTTTTTTTTTTTTTTACACTCTTTGTCAGTTTTTTTATTACTTTTACCCCATAATAGTTCACTCTCAAATCTCTAAAGGTCGGCTTCTTTACTGGTATATCGTCTTATACACATTAATGATGCATATGACTAGATTACTCAATGCTAGCTCACACTTTTAGGGCAAACAATTTTTTTCTACAATCCTACTCACATACTTAAAATAAAGAAGGGAATTAAACTCCTAATAATAGTCAGTGCTCATCTTCTACTTTAGGACTTATACCCAACCAAACCAAAGATATGTCCCAAAAAATTCAGACTATTATACTCCTAACAGCACCATGCCAACCCAACACTCCCAAGTTACTCCAAGTAAAGACAAATTGCATAAGAAGATAAACCAATAAAACTAGTTATTCAAGGTAAAAAAATATATTCAACAAAACTCAGATTTTCAACTATGTTCAGAAGAATAATGAAAAGCAACCACGGAGCCAACTAAATCACGCCATCACACACACATTATATAATTAGTCATGAGTTAATTCCTCAAATCCTCAAATGTTTCTATTATGCATAAAGCTTCCCCCTGATTCAGTCACAGAGAGAATTCCAGATCTTTTCCCTTTATCAAGTTTGTAATCCCCAATCTCCATCTTTTCACAAACCTTCTCTTCACCACAACAACTCCCCACAAAGCACTCACTGCAAACAATCACAAATGTTTGTACAAAACATCTTACATGTTGGTATTCTTAATTTTTAGCAAGTGTCCAAAATATTGTTACATATTTGCATGATCTTATTTATGTGTGATATATTATTTAACGTGCAAATTTAATTATGTCTTTGGCTGAAAGAAAGGTTGGGGTATGCGTACCTTTCTTGAGGCATGAGAAGTTTAATTCCATCCATATTGTAAGTTTCCTAGCTTGAGCTATATTGAGTTACCGTGTTTAACTAGGTTTTATATTCTTGCATGTTGAGTTCTAATTAGATTAGTAAAGTTATGTGTTTATGGTATAATACAATTCTAACTTTGCTTATCATGTTTTTGAATTGGATTTGGTATCCTTAATTATTGTCTTACACAAGAATTCAAAGACCATTTCAATATATTCTTTTTGGGTTAAGAATATAACTCGAAGAAAAGCAAAGCATTTCACGTGAATTATTCTTCAAGGCTCGACGCAAGAAACAAACACTGTCTTTACCCGTAAGACTTCATTCTTGCTAGGGATGGCAACGGGTCGAGTTCGGGACGGAAACTTTTTTTTAACCCGCCCTGCCCCGTAACCCACTAAAATTTAGGGCGGATCTGGTTGGGTTTTTGCACCGTTTACTGACCCATTTAGATTTTTTGTTATATTTTAATTTTTTATATATTTTTATGTATTTTTTATTTGTTTTGATATTTTTAATTTACTTTTTAATTTTTTAAATTTAAACGGGGCAGGGCAGATTGGGTCGACTGTGACCCGCCCCGCGACCCGATTTGCCCCAGACTGACCCGCCCCAATCCACCTCGCCAATCCACGGGAAGAAAAATTTTGCCCCGTTCAAATCAAGGCCCCATGGATTCTCGGTTAGGTCAGTTTAAATTACCATTCCTACTTTTTGCTATTGACCTTTACGGTTTCTATATTGTGTTTGTTTGGCAACTATTTATAGTGCGTGGTAGGCGACCACATATGTGAGGGACTTATCCACTCAAGGTTCAAGTAGTTTAGGAGTTCAAGTCATCTCAAGATGAGTTTGGAAGATCTCTAGGAGCTTGATATACATTCTGAAAGGAATGCGGGAGAAAAAAGCAGCAACGGGAGTTGTCATATGTCAAAAGGCGAAAAAAGGGAGTTTTTTATAAGTTTACCTTTGTTTTGTGTCTATTGCAATAGCACTTAGTTATCTTTCTCTCTACTAAACTTATTTTTATGATTAATGGATTGATTTGTCCTGTGGGAAAGGTGCCCGCAGTTTTTCCCATTTGGGTTTCTGTGTCAATATATCTGGTGTTATTTATTTCCCGCATATATACTCGAGCTAGACATATCTAGGTCACGTCACAATTTACACCATATTTACTGTTTAAGTAGATAGGCGGGATAGATCCTGATTAGAGTCTAAATAACCACACATTCACAGTTGGTATCAAAGTAGGTTCACTTGAGTTATTAGTGAGATTATGTTCATCTAGACATGGATACATCTTTTGTTAAACTACCTGTTTTAGACGGGTCTAACTATGCATGTCGAAAAATTCGCATGCAAATTTATATTTAGTCTATAGATAATAGGGCTTGATTTCTATTATTACTGGTTATACAACATCCACTGTCACTACCGCAAATGGTACTGTCTCTGTTAAGTCTGATGCTCAATTTACTACTGAAGAAAATACTACATGTGGATGGAATTCTAAAGATTTAAATGATTTTTTCCTTTATAGATCATAATCAGTTTAAACTTGTTACTAATTGTAGAACTACTAAGGAAGCTTGAGATACTCTTCACAACAACAGTCAAGTCCTCAAGGCTTCAGATGCTCACCCTTGAGTTTGAGCAAATTACAATAAACGAAATGAAAGAATTCAAGGATTACTATACTAGATTGTGTGAAATCACCAGTCAAGCACAGGCTCTAAGCAAGATATATTCTTAATGAAAGATTATCAAAAAGATCCCCAGAACACTTCCAGACAGATTTTACACAAAGGTGACTGCTATTGAAGAAAGCAAAAATCTAGAGGAGATAGGGGTTGAAGAGCTTGTGGGATCCTTGTTAACATTTGAGCTGAACATATCCAAAAGGGAAAAGGAGAAGAAACCCAAGATTGCATTCAAAAGCAAGGTGAAAGATTCTGAAAGTGAAGAAGAATCTGAGGAGGAGGAGAACATAGCACTCTTTACCAAGCAGTTCAAGAAATTCTTGAAGACCAAACAACAAAAAAGTAGGAGATTCAACAATCAATGCAAACCTCAAAGATCTTTCCAGATGAAAAATCAAAATCAAGATGGAGAGTAACAACAAAATCAGTACAAGAGATCTAGTTACAAAAAATCCAAAGGTAACTTCTTCCCTAAGTCACACTCTGCTAGTAAAATAAGGTACAGAGAATGTGAAGGCTACGGCCACATTGTAGCAGAGTATCCAATTGTACCGAATAAGTGGAAGAAAGGAAAAAGGGCCATGAAAGTTACCTGGAGGAAAGACGAGGAGAATGTGTCTGGATCAGGATTATACACTTCATCAGAAGAACAAATTACTATTCTAACAGCACATGTCCAACCCCAACCCAGTTCTATAAACTGCCTCACTGCTAACACTGCAAAATCATCAAGAAATAAGGAGATATCCTATTCAAATTGTGTAACATTACAGAATCAACTTGTAGCAGAACAAGATAAATCTGACATGCTTCAAGTCATGATGGAATTTTTTGATGATGAAAAGAGATATCTGTACAAATATATTAAACAAAAAGATGAGCAGATTAATCAACTAAAAACTAATTTTGAGCATGCCAATGAAGGATCAAACATTTGACAATTGGAGTTGCAAGGTTGAATGAAGTCTTGAAATATGGAAGACCTTCAGGGAATGCATTTGGACTACGATACAAAGGAAAAAGAAAAGTTGTCCAGCAGACAGTTTTTGCGAAAGAATCAGAGGAAAATTCCAAAAAGAACTTGCAGGACAAAAACAGAATTCTAAACCCAAGTAGAAATGTTTGGACCCTCTTCGAGCAGAACTGTCCAGAAAAACAATCCACCAAAACAACAATAGCGGAATACCAGAAACTAACCTGCTACAATCAGACCAGTTCAGAACTCTAATGTATATGGTAAGGTTAGACATGTAAACTGTAACTTCTGTAGTGAATTTGGTCATGATGTTTTTAAATGTTAAAAATACATAAATTTGATCAACATACATAGAGTTAAAATACCTAAAGCAAAAGGTAAGGTGAAACAGGTTTTGGGGAAAAAATGTCAACACAAGAGTTGTGTTGTGAAGCTGTCTTTAAATGCTTTAATCCCTAACCCTTGGTATTTTGATAGTAGATGTTCTAGATACATAACATGTGACTTGGAACTGCTGTCCAATTTCCAAAAAAAATGAGACAGGTTTGATAACATTTGGAGATGGACAACAAGGTCAAATTGAAGGATCTGGAAATATCTGCTTTGAAGGCCTACCTACACTAAAAGTTGTTTTTATTTGTTTCTGGTTTAAAGGCAAATCTTTTGAGTATTGGTCAACCGTGTGATGATAATCTCATAGTGCTTTTTTCTAAAACTGGGTGTAAAGTTTTTATCTTGACCCTGAGTCAAACTCACTTGGACAAACTTTACTCAAAAGTGTTAGATCTAGCAATAAATGCTATATCTTGAATCCAAGCTTACTTGTAAAATTGCTAGTACAAACACTGTAAAATTTTGGTAGATTAGGTCATATAGACTATCAAAGTCTGCTCGGACTGACCAAAAGTGGAGCTATTAGAAGAATTCCCGAATTGAAAACAATTTGTGAGAGCATATGTGAACCATGCCAGAAAGGTAAGCAAACTAGAAATTCACATAAGACTAGTCAGCGCCTATCTATTTCAGGTATTCTTGAACTTATACACATAGATCTTATGGAACCAATTCAAACTGAGAGTACGAGAGGTAAGAGGTACATTTATGTCTGTGTTGATGACTTTTCTAGATATACATGGGTTGACTTTGTTAGAGAAAAACATGATACATTCGACAGATTTGTTGTTTTGCTCCAGAAGCTCACAAATGAATATTTAGATAAAGGTGTTACATTGAAAGGAATCAGAAGTGAACATAGTAGAGAATTTGACAATTCTAACTTTTCTAATTTCTGTAAAAAATATAGTGTCATGCATGAGTTTTCTGCACCTAGGACTCCTGAGCAAAATGGCGTATTCAAAAGGAAAAATAGGAGCTTGTAGGAAATAACTAGAGTTGTGTTTAATAGTAAAAAATTACCTGCTAAGTTATGAGCTGAAGCTATGCACACTGCACGTTACATCATTAATAGAGTAGCACTTAAACCTGAAACTAATCAGACTCCATACGAAATTTGGAACGACATAGAACCTAGGTTGAGCTATTTTTAATTTTTGGTAGTAAACGCTATGTCTTGATGATAAAGATCACCTAAGAAAATTTGATGCCAAATCTAATGAAGGAGTCTTTGTTGGTTATTCTGAGAATTCTAGGGCTTATAGAATTTATAATATGAGAACTCAGAATATTATTGAGTCTGTGAATGTTAGAGTTGATGATACTGCTAACTATTCCATATATTCACAGGAACGTGAAATTGAAAGCCTGGAAATCAGCACAGTGCAGAATTGGATGGACGGAACTGAGTCACGACATATCCTGCCTAAGTCAAATGCATCAGAACAAGCAGAACCTGAGCAAGATACATCTAGCTGAGGTCGAAATGATCAAATTGTAGAATCTTAATCTGAATCAGAACTAGAACCAGAATCAAAGCTAGAACCTAGAAGGCAACCATCTACCAGAATTCAGAAGACACATCCAGTTAACAACATCCTATCCAGAAGAGAAGGGATGGTGACCATAAGAAGGTTTCAACAAAAATTTGGTCACATGTGCTACATTTCACTAGTTCACCTAAAAATATGAATGAAGCATAACAGGATGAAGATTGGGCACAAGTAATGCAAGAGGAACTGAATCAGTTTGAAAAGAATTAGGTTTGAGAACTGTCAAGACCCTCTGATAGTAATGTTATTGGAACAAAGTGGGTCTTCAAAAACAAGTCAGATGAGCAAGGTGAGATCATTAGAAACAAAGCAAGACTTGTTGCTCAAGGCTATACCTAGATCGAAGGTATAGATTTTGATCGGACATTTACACCGGTAGCCAGACTTGAGTCTATCAGATTACTAATTGCAATAGCAGGTCATGTGGATTTCAAGCTATATCAGATAGATGTGAAAAGCCCATTCCTTAATGGCATTCTGAATGAGGAAGCATGTGTTGAACAACAACCAAAATTCACTGATCCACAGTATCCTGATCGTATGTACAGGAAAGCTTGGTAAGCTTTATATGGCTTTATATGGCTTAAACAAGCTCCCAAAGCTTGGTATGAAAGATTCACCACTTTTCTTCTTGAACAAGGCTACAATAGAGGAGGTACTGAAAAGACCTTATTCATCAAGTAGTTAAAAAAGGGAATCATTGTTGCTCAAATATATGTGGATGATATTGTATTTGGATCAACTTCAAAAGCTACGACAAAGGAATTTGTCAAGACAATGCAAATTGAGTTTGAAATGAGCATGGTAGGTGAACTTACATTTTTTTTGGAATTACAGGTGAAGCAGGACATATTTGGCATCTTTATCTCTTCCGATCTATGCTAGAAATCTGTAAAGAAGTTTCACTTCGAAGATTCTAAACCGATGAGAACTTCAATGGCTACTATTATGAAATTATCAAAGGATGATCATCAATGTAGATTGATCCTACTTTATATTGTACCATGATTGGGAGTTTACTCTATCTGACAGCACGTAGGCCAGACATATCCTTCAGTATAGATGTGTATACAATATATGAGTTGAAGCTGAGAAAGACACATGAGAAAGACACATCTAGTTGTGGTTAAAAAGATTATCAGATATGTTAGTGGAAAAACAGAGTATGTCATATGGTTTTTTAAAGATTCCAATGATAATCTAGCTGCTTACTCAGATGCAGATTGGGCTGGGAATATTGATGACAGAAAGAGTACTTCAGGAGGATGTTTCTATATAGGGAATAACCTAGTTGCTTGGAAGAGCAAAAAGCAAAATTTCATTTTACTGTCCACAGCAAAAGTAGAATACATAGCTATAGGAAGTTTTTGTACACAGCTTCTTTAGATGAAACTGATGTTGGAGGACTATTGAATTTCCCAAGATCAGGCCGTTGTTTTCTGTGATAACACAAGTGCTATAAATATTTCAAAAAAAATCCAATTCAACATTTTAGGACTAAGCATATTGATATAAGACATCATTTTATCAGAGAATTGGTTGAACAGAAAGTGATTGCCTTAGAGTATGTTCAGACAGACGATCAGCTTGCAGATCTATTTACTAAAGCATTGGATGCATCGATGTTTGAAGGCCTAAAAAAACAGATTGACATTTACATACAACCTCAATAGACTTAACATCATAGTAACAAAAAATTGCATTTGTATGTACATACATAAAAAAAAGAGATGAAAAATGAGAAAATCTCAGAAAAATAGAAAGTTTTTATTCTTTGCATTTTTCATATAGTTGTGTGATTTATGTGTAATTTTTGTTTCATATTAATCAAATCACTTTATATCTATGTAGGATATCACTAAGATATCCAGAGGAGAACGGATCCTAAAGAGATCAGTCAAAACTTGTTCTCCCAATTCTATAAAGATAAACTGCATAAAAAGGATGTAATACGTCATGCCTGCTTTTCACTATAAGGGATTACTGCTTGAGAGTCATAATTTTAATATAGACCTATGGTCAGTCTCTATACTTTTTGGCACTGTATACTACTAATAATATCTAAGTGGCAAAGTTAGTAAGAGCAAAAGCTACCAGGTCAACTAAGTCTTTGAGTGCGTGTAACTACCTTTACCGTCAGAAAACAATGCTCAAAGTTATAGAAAAAGATGAGCTTGCCAAGAACTTAAAATGTAACGACTGGATTCTCGTAAATGGAAATTTTAAATTAAAGGATTTTAAAAAAATTAAAGCATGTCGTTACAACCCTGATCCTTTATTTAATTATTGGCCATGGTAAAATATTTTAAAGTATTCGCGTCTCTCGTTTAATTTATTTTAAAGAAAAATGTAAATTTGTGATCAGTTGGATCTTATTTTTCTGAATTTTAAATGTGGATCCAATTAATAAATTAAGTCCATCATCTAAGAAAAACCCGGTCCAAATTGTATTTGATAATGACGCCCAATTCCTATTTATTTTGATATTCAGCCCATTTAAATTAAATCCAACATATTTACGTCCGCCGTACTTTGTTAAACTCATTTTAAGCCCAAGAATTTAATCTGAACTTTACTACTTTAGGTGAAAATTGCCTCTCAATTGAAGACTCCTAATTCTACCCAACTTTGAAAACGCTAAATTTTATCCGACTTTGGGTAATCGATTCTAACTCCACCTCACCCTAATCACTTATTCCTATAGTCTGACAACCTTCTACAACAAGAAGTTCTTATCAGGTTTTTTTCCCCAACCTCCCTCACAAATTTCACTCACATCCAAACTCCTTTCCACTGCTGTATATACAAATATGCATATATACAAACAATTCAGTCATTCTTAGTCAAAGCACCATAAAAGCATACACGACATCTTCCATTTTACAATCACTGACAGTCTCCAATACTCATACTCAGAAATACACATACGCGCAAACACATCTGCCTCAAATTTACATTCCTACGAACACAAAAAATACATGAAAACCCAGCACAGAAATCACAAGCAGAGAAATACATTCTGCGAATCCTCATTCATAGGTATACGCACACTACACACACTGTATAGATTGACATAAATACACACACTCACAAATTGGTAGCCACTGCTGCTTTGGGTCTCACCCCGATCAACCAACCACCGCCGCGGCCACTGTTGCTGTCGGCTAAGAGACCACCACGAACCCAAATCGCGCATCGCGTCCCCCATTTCTCTGTCACAATTAACGTCCCTCGCATCCGAACCCTCACTGCGGTCCCTCAAGCCTTGAGCGAACCACACGAATGTCTGATACCCGAACCTCGTTTGAACCCATCGTGCGAACCTTCGAACTCCTTCTTCATCGCTCGCATCTTCATTCCCCGTACTTGAATCTCTCTGTCATTAAACCCATCGAACCCAAACCACCAAACCCAGTCTTCAAATTGAGCTCACGAACCCTCATCGTCCCTTGTCCTCACCCTCACTACTCTCTGATCTCGATTTCAAATGTAAACTTTGGGATTTGATTTTATTGAAATCCTATTTACACTCCACGCCCTTGAATTTGTTAGGTGTTATTTCAATCCTTAGAGTCTGGTCCGATCTAAACGGTCCAAACCTTTCATTCGCTCAAACTAATTTTAATCCCTCACTTTTTGGAGTACTCCATTTAAGTCCTTTAAGTCCCAGTTTCATCAATTTTAATTCCTCCATTTTTGGAATACTTTATTTTAGCTCAAGATGTTTTGAAAAACAGTATTCGAGTCTAAAACTTTTAAGGTCGCAAATTAAACCCATATTTCATTGAATTTTAAATATTTTCAATTTCTAACTTAAATTTATTTTGTTTGATAGACGAGATGCGGAATTTGAAGCACTAGGCCTATATAGCTTAAACGTCAAGAAAAAAAGGGAAAGCGTAACAAGGTAGATTTCTTACTAAAGTTATTTTTAAGGCTATATGTGTATATTTATGAAAAAAGTGTGATGCAATTACATACCATGTGTCTATGGATGTGCTGTATGTGATTTATAGAAACATAGAAATTATACGCATAATTAGCTCACCATAATCGGGAGGCCGCAGACTTAGCTCGTCATTTGACTGGCCCACAGACATCAACATTTACCTTGTTAAAGAACAGGCGCACCGACATAATTTGCATGTGTACGTGTGTTAAATGTTGTAATATGTATTGCAATGTTTTGTTAAAGTTAGTGCGCAGGGAATCTACTGAGTGTTTCTTCAAAAACTCTCCCCAATTTATTCCAAACATTTCAGGTCCCGGAGTTGGCAGCGACACGACCGGTGATGGCGATTGAAAAAAAATGAATAAAAATTATCTGCAAATATTTCTTTTACATTTCTGTTATTTTGGAAAATTATAGCAGATATTATTGCTATGTAACGCTAACCATTTCAACACCGGATGACATATTTTTCTTGATCTTTGACAATGGTTACATTGGAACTAATTTATGAAATATTATCATGTTAGTTTTTTAAAAAAAAAAGAAACAAAGAGAAAAAGAAATTTGACACCTATTTATTTAAATATCGAATTTCTGTATTCTTGAAAAGACACAGAATAGAATTAGTAGTGTCTCGAGTACTAGAACTTGGGGCATTACAGCTTGGTATCAGAGCGAGGTCTACTCTTATGTAGACTTGCTTAAAGGATGTTTTGAAAAGAATTTTGATTATTTTTGATCTAATTGTCACCCGCTCTCGTTTGCGCCGCCAACTCCAGGTAAAATTTTATTTACAGCTTCCAAGAATTGTTTATTTGGATACGATTTTGCAAGTTATGTTTTAGTGTCTGCTAGAAATTTATGCATGTTTTTAAGAAAGGAAAGATATATGATATAGATGGGCAGATGCCACAGAAAAAGTTAAAAAAAAATTATTTATCGTGTCCTAATAAATGAAAAGAAAAGCTTTGCCAGAGTTTGGGCTGGCATGAGCATAATATGAGCATAATTTGAATTTTAAGAAAGATGAGACCAGCGTAAAGACAAAAAAAACTTCTTCTAAGTCCTTGAAATATAGCTAGAAGTTATCAAAGACCCCAACTAACTAAATCTTGCATAATTGGTTAATAGATATAGCAACTAATAATGAAAATGGACAAGCCGAGGCAGCTAGGCTAGCATATTAAAACTTTGTGGCTAACCCTAATTGGACCAAAAGTGAGCATGTGGCTCGTGTTCGTGCAACTTGCACTATAGCCACGACCTTTGGATATCAAATGACCACGGCTCGATCCGTCCAACGTCTAATAGACACATTTGATAAAGATAAGCAGATTGAGCCTACAAATGTCTACTGTCACTTCTATATGGCTCAAGGTGGGGACATAACCCTCAATCTCTTTTGTGAAACGCTTCTAGAGAATTCATGCATCTCTCCCTGGACCTGTACCCTTAGCTGAGCTGGAAGAGGATCCGGAGGGCGATCCAGAGAAAGATCCTGAGGAGGATATTCCCGAGGAGATTCCTGCAGAGATTCCCAAGGAGATTCTTCCAAAGATTCCCGAGGAGATTCCAGATGGGATTCTTGGAGAAGAACTAGATGAAGAGTTATAGGAAGAGAATGAAGCAGAGATTTTGGAAGACTCTGAGCTAGAGTCATACATCACTTAGGAAGACATACCCCCTCTGCCCAAGAAGTTTAGGGCCTTTAGCGGTTGGGTTAGTGACAGTGATGACGAGAGACAGGAGATAGTTTAGAGTGGATGCCATAGTACTTGTTTTCTATTCCAGAGGTGCTCTTTTATTTACTTTGATTGTTTGAGTAATAAATGCTTCTTGGATGTACTCCTCTTGAAGGATTTTCAATGAGTAATAATAAATGAAGATTTCTCATATTCCTTGAGTTGTTCCTCTTTATTTATGGTTGTGTTGGAATATATATATATATATATACACCTTTCAAGTTATTATAACGTCGATCTTTGTTTTGTAAGGAAATGACGCGCCTAACACAAACAGGTGTCCTAAGAGAACTTATTCAGGTCGTGCAAGGAATGGCACAGGCTCAGGCTCAGGCTCCAGCATCAGTAGCACTTCCAGTTGTCCCGTAGTGCCAGTCATCGAGCAGTTCCATAAGCACCATCCTCTGACATTTGACGGTGAGGGTGGGCCACTACTGTGGAAGAATGGATCCGCGCTACAGAGAAAAATTTCCACCACATCTTATGCCCCGAGGATCAAAAGGTATTATGTACAGAATTCAAGCTGGTCAGTGGAGTTAGATATTGGTGGGAGTCAGCGTCCCGTACCTAAACCAATGATGAACTAAGAAACATGACTTGGGCTCAGCTCAAAACTGAGATCACAGACAAGTACTTTCACCAGGCCCTCTGTAATCATAAGAAGGTAGAGTTTCTATAGTTGATGGCAAAAGATATGGATGTTACAGCTTATCAGCGAAACTTTGAAGAGTTGTCCAAGTTTGCCCCATACTTGGTGAGTATCAAGGACATGAAGGCCCGACATTTCGAGAGAGGGCTGCGGTCGAAGATCTGACAGATAGTCAGTGCCTTCGATCTCCCCACTTATGGTGAGGTGGTGAGAAAGGCACAAACAATTGCCTACTCAAGAATAAAGGTTGGGGGCCAGTATGCCCCCAAGGATTACTGGAAGAGGAAGTGGCATGACCCAAACAGGAACAGAAACAATAGACTGGGACAGAATAAAAGGTAGAACACGGGGTCAGGTAGTGGCCAAAGAAATGTTGCACCCCTGCAGTGCCAGAAATGTAAGAAGCACCACCCTAACGAGTGCATGATGAGGTAGAACATCTCCTATCATTGTGGCCAATCGGGCCATTCCTCCTACAAGTGTAAGAATGGTAGGCCAAGCAAGGGCACAGATCAGGCAAAGAGGAAAAAGGCCAAGATCTTTGCAATGACCTATGAGGATGCTGTAGAGGACCCAAATGTGATAGTAGGTATTTCATCGGTCTCTGGCACTCCCGTAGATGTCTTGATTAACTCTGATGCTATGCATTCTTTCATACCTGTTGCGTGCCTAACTAGATTGAACATGGTAGGGGAGAAAACATGTAGCTTATTGGAGGGTAGTTTGCCATCAGGTGGATTAATCGATACGTATGAGATAGCTAGGGCAGTACAGGTAGACTGTGACGACATGATAGTTAAGGCTGATTTGAATGTCATTAATATGAAAGACTTTGATATAATATTGGGAATGGACTGGTTAAGCACTAATCAGGCTACCATAATTTGTCACAAAAAGGAAGTGGTTTTTAGAAAGGAGGAAAGTAAAGAGTTTAAGTTCTATGGATCCAAGATTAAGGCGCTACCCAACCTTGTCTCAGTCCTTCAAGCAAAGAAGTTGTTAACAAAGGTAGATTGTCAGGGGTATTTGGTGAGCCTTCAAGGCAAAAATTCTAAAGATATATCTCTGGACAGTGTACCAGTGATACGCAAGTACCTCGATGTATTCCCTGAGAGATCTGTCAGGTGTTCTACCCGACAGGCAAGTGGAGTTTACCATCGGCTTGGTATCGAGAGCCATTCCTATCCTTAAAGCTCCTTATCGGATGGCACCGAAAGAACCGTAGGAGTTAAAAGTTTAAATAGAGGAACTTTTGGAGAAAGGTTTCATCAGGCCAAGTGTGTCTCCCTGGAGAGCGCCGGTCCTGTTTGCAAAGAAAAAGGATGGGACCATGAGGATATATATTGATTATCGTGAACTGAATAAGTTGACGATTGAGAACAAATACCCATTCCCCAAGATTGAAGACCTATTTGATCAACTGAAGAAAGTAGCGGTCTTTTCCAAGATTGACCTAAGGCTGGGTTATCACCAACTGCTCTTCCGATCTTCAACAGATATACCCAAAACGGCATTCAGAACCCATTATTGACATTATAAATTTACTGTAATGCCTTTCAGTGTAACAAATGCCCCTGTAGTATTTATGGACTTGATGAACAGGGTGTTCCATGAGTGTTTGGATAAGTTCGTTATCGTGTTCATCGATGAGACCCTAATCTACTCGAAGAGTTCGAAATAACACATCAAACATTTGAAGACCGTGCTGGAAACCTTGCTAAGGGAAAGATTGTAAAATTCAAGAAGTGTGAATTTTGGCTAGGTTGTGTAGGGTTCTTAGGCCACGTAGTGACAGCTAGAGGGATTGAGGTAGACCTCGCAAAAGTTGAGGCTATTACCAACTGGTCTCCACCCACCAAGGCTGCTGAAGTGAGAAGCTTTCTAGCTTTAGCCGGATATTATCGGCGCTTTAAAGATGATTTCTCCAAGATAGCGGGTCCAATGACATAGCTCACCCGAAAGGGTGAGAAGTTCATGTGGACAGACAAGTGTGAACAGAGTTTTGAAGAACTGAAGAAGACATTGTTTTTGGCACCGGTGTTGACAATACCAGATGGCTCTGACGGATTTGTAGCCTATAGTGACGCATTAAAACTGGGGTTAGGCTGCATTTTGATACAGAAAGGTAAGGTAATGGCCCATGCGTCAAGGCAGTTGAAACCCTATGAGGAGAGTTATCTGACCCATGATCTCAAACTTGCCGCAATAGTGTACGCCTTGAAGATTTGGCGTCACTGCCTATACAGGAGTAAATGCGAGATCTACACCGACTATAAGAGCCTCAAGTACTTCTTCACTCAAAATGAGTTAAACATGAGGCAAAGAAGATGGTTGAAGCTGGCCAAGGAATATGACTGTGATAGCCTATACCATCCGAGTAAGGCGAACGTAGTCGTAGATGCCTTGAGTAGGAGGAACATGGGTCAGTTATTAGCACTTGGTACAGTCCAAGATCGATTAATTAAGGATTTTGAGAACTTGAGGATTGAAATAGTCACACCACGAAGACCTTAAAAATTGATGAACACCAATAAAGTCACAAGATCAAACACAAAGGAAAAAAGATGAGTGGAATCTATGAGATCTCCTTGAGCCTTCCTGGAATCGACAGATTTTTGAAGACATTAAACCTCAAGCTGGAAACATAGTAAGCAAAATTAAAACACATGTATACAAAGTTTTATTTATATTGTATCCTAATATTTTGATCCAATGCAAGTCTCTAGCTAGCAGGCATGTACTTTTGTAAAGCTTTTGCACTCTTTTGTAAAGCAATGTAGGTTCCTTTGATTTACCTGGGTATGACTAGGGAACAGTGACTTGTGTATTGTTCTTTGATCTATAAATATTTACATTACAGATAAAAAAAGATTTGTGCAGAATCAAAGCTACAGCATAGGAAAATTGCAGATGCACACCACCTTCTCCGATAAAAACAAAACCCTTCATCATGCACCAAAGCAATATCAAGCATATCCATAAAAGTTGTAATTTTGTTGATTAAATACCTACTTAATCGACCACCAATCAGGGTTTCGAGTTGACCCACAAAATATACTGACCAGGGCCAATTTATGAAAGAATCAATTAAGAGATAATCAAAGAAATTCATAGAAAGATTATGGATTCAAATGGGGAGTCCAATAGCGATTTGATTTTGATTCAAATATAAATAGCGAACTGACCCGCATAATTGATGGGGAATTGAGAGAATTACGGAATCGATTCACAATTGGATATATAAAATTGGATAAGATTGCTACTATTTTATCTATGAGAAAAAGGAAGATTGTTACAGACTCGAGCTCAGAGCAAGCTTGATAGCATATAGGAAAGTTAGCAATCTTGATAGAAATCAACGGGAAATAGGAATCTAAATATAATAATTGATTTTAAAAAAATAGAGGAAACAAAAATGGAAAATAAATGGTACCAAGATTTTACCTAATGAAATGGGTGGGAAAATATGGTTGACCTATTGCCTTTTAATATATAGATAGATAGATAGATAGATAGATTATGTCAAGACAACATTAATTATTTTATTAATAAAATTCCATATTTTGAATTATTATTATTATTATTATTATTATTATTATTCCAGGTAGTTTTTTTTTTCCCAATTAGTTTGGTTGCATAAGTGCTATATTTGTTAGGTTCTCACGTTTGAGTTAGAATCGCACATACTTCTCCCTATTTCCACTTGTATAAAAAAAATTTAGAAAGCCCAATTAACACTTCAGGTAATTTTAAAACTCGAGCATTCTAGTGAGATCACAAAATCAATTTTCAAATACTTGATCGAAAGATTTTTGGACAAATACCCCTTCATCAAAAGTGATTTTTGGAGCTTGTTCTTCTAAGACGACTACTTCCTCTTTCTTGTGTTTTTCTAATATGACAGACGTTTTTGGCCCATTTTCTACTTGCAAAGTATTAGGGTAAATGATATGTTGAGAGATTCCATTCAATTTCCCTTCATCATTCCCTAGATAACATACATGTTCATGCTTTTTTATAGATAAATGTGTATATGGACTATAATTCTGCTCATGATATTTTCTAAAAATTTACACATTAAGTCCGAAAAGGGCACTCGATGAAAGTGTTGCACACTCAAATTCACATTCTACTCGCCATCTGGGTTCATGATATCCACAACTAGGGATGGACATCGGGTCATGGGGTTAGGGTTTACCCCAATTCAAACCGGCCCAATTGGATATCAAGTTGGCCTGACTCAAACTAATATAATGCTGTCGGGTCAATTTGCGTCGGATTTCAGGTTAGGGCCTCTATTTTTTTGGGGTTAAATTCATTCCAAATAACTCAAAAAAGCCCAAAATCGAGCCCAAAAGACAATTAATAAAAAATCCAATCCAAATGGCTAGAGCTTGGCATACTATGCATATGTAGTGAACAATTATTTCTACCTCTCTAAGTGCAACATATTTCCCTCTTCTTCATATTAGACTCTTATCTCTGGGTTTGATAGCGAAAGAATTGTGGCGATGCTCATAGAAGCTCTAACTATGTAAAAGAGAAAGGAGTAGAATGGTAAACTGATGGATCTTTCTGTGATGCGAATTAGATTTTGAAGCAACCAAATAAATTAGACTCCACAGCAACCAGCATGACTTGTTCTCTTGTGAAAGCAACACAAATTAGATTTGACAGAGATGCATGAGGATGTAGGATGTGGTGTCTTGCAATTTGGCTTTTTCTTCTTCTTTAGTGTAAGAATTGGAGTGAAAATAAGATTTAGTGTTGTGTTTATGTATTGAGTAGTAAAATTTAGAAGTCTTATTAGGCAAAAATACGTTTTGCTGTTAAAAGTAGAGTTACTCTAATTAGGTGATTTAGGTTTTAAAATTCCATCAAGTTCCAACGGCTAATTTGAAATTGACCCAACACGATAGGTCTTTGCAACTTGCAACTAACCCGTAGTAGGTACAAAACCGACCTAAACTAGGTCGATCAAGTCGGGCGACCGAATTTTATGCCCACCCTTTATTTCTTCCATAACACATAGCGTATGATCCTCAAATGCAATTGTGATTGGTTTGTACGAATAAGGCCTTAGCATTCGAGAACTAGCTAGAAAACACCAAAGCTTTATATTCGTTAGCAATCCTCCACTGTACCCTCTTCTAGAGTAATTCCTTATTCCCTATATTAAACTATGCCGCAGATAAAAACGACCATGCCTACAGGCAGTATCTCAAAAGGTTTTGTCTGCTGTTTAGAGATGTGACAATACACCAAATTTGTTTAGCTAAAAGAGCCACATTGAAAGCCCCAACACCCTAAAATCCGATGCCACCTTCAAATTTTGATTTACACAGTGTATTCGAAGACATCCAATGAATACCTTTCTTGCCATTTGTATCCTCCTTAAAATAAACGGGCTAATCGAGCAAGCTAACTATGAATCTTATTAGGTAGCTTAAAAAAATTATAGTATAGTTTGGAATGGATTGGATAATGTCTGGAATAAAATCTCTCTATCCCTATTGACAATAGTTGTTGTCTCCACAATTATAATTTCTTCCAAACCTTATCTTTGAGTCCAACAAATGTTTCTCTTTTATTCCTTCCAGTAATAGAAGGTAATGTTGGAAATATAGGCATTTTGGATATAACTTTAAGTGTTATCCGATTTCTAATTTTGAGATATGAATTTAGATTTGTGTTATCCTTGTCGAGAGCTTCGAAATCATATATTGATTTACCCAAAATGGTGGTTGGGTGAATGAGAGATTGAATCTCAAAATTTGCCTTGGAAATGAGTTTAAGTGTTAGGAGATCTTATCCCACATTGGAAAGGTAGTATGCCAATGACTTAATTAAATATGTTTACATATTTGTAATTTGTAAATTACGTAGCTGAGAGGATCTCTCTTGCGTGCGCACCTGCAGGGGTGCAAATCACGGATCAAAAATACACTTCAGACTATTGAACTTGTGTGCAAGAATTCCTGCGTGCACGAATACCAGACCAGAAGTGGGCGCCAAATATGACTGAGTTTTGCTAAAATAAGCTACGAAATTTTAACACTTAAACCATGTGCTGAGATGTGAATAATTGTGATTGTTGATGTTCCTATCATTCAACTCTAAGCTTTTGACATGCCTTACTTTGGCTATAGAAAGGACCAGTTTCTGGCCTTCTGGAACAGATAAAAGTCTCCACATTTCCTTACTGTAAACCTCCTTCCGGTGATATTTTTCAGGCACATTTTCGGTTCACCTAGGTAGGAATCTTATGGGTCTATTTTAGCATTATTCCTCTAGGTCTCAACCGTTGTATCATAGGAAATAGATGTACAGCGTATTGGGGATGAATCTGTTTTAAGAACATGGTGTCAACCACAAGCCTTGGCTTTTTTTTTTTTACTCTCTGTTTCTGACAATGGGAACTGTTTACATTCTGTTTCTGATAGTGGGTTTTATTTACATTCTTTTTCTAACAGTGGCCTCTGTTTACATTCCGTTTCTGACAGTGGTCTGTGTTTACATTCTGTTTCTGACAGTGATCTATGTCTACCTTCTTTTTTTTTAACTGGTACTGTTGTTTTTCTATCAATCTTAAAACAGATTACCTATTTATGCTTACTGTATCTCACATAAACTGACTTGGACAGTTTTATTTCAGTTATTATGGCTTTATATTAAAATACAATTGATACAAACTAAGTTGTGGCTGGTGTACAAGTAATCCCAGCTGTGCCTTGAATGCCAACTTTGACTTTGACTCAGGCCACTCCAACTATGCCAGTTCCGGTTAACCGTGGAGATAAACTGGAAAACTTCAATGGCTAAAACTTTAAGAGGTAGCAACAGAAATTGTCTTTCTACTTGACTACCTTGAATCTTGCATGATTTTTGACTGAAAATGCTCCTAAAATTGAAGGAAGTCAAGGAGATATTCAAGCTGTTAGTATGGCTGATGCTTGGAAATAGTCTGATTTCCTTTGTCGAAATCTATATATTAATTAACTCACTTAAGTATCAGTACCTTTAGTACCGTGATTTTCCCGCCTTTTTTATTCGGTAAATTTTGTGGTAACTGTTCCTTTTCTTTTTAACAAAAATTTTTGTGAAAGAATTTAGAGAAGACTTGAATCTGTGACCATTAGGTTTAACAATTAAACCTTAACCATTTTGCCCATCTTTTTTGTTTGTTAATCTTTTTACTAATAAATTAAAATACCAAATCAGAACAATCAATTCTAAAAAAAACTCTAATCCATCATAATTCGTTAATTCACAGTCTCTACCATGTGTATTGATAAGTTTAATATTATTTGAATTTTTTAATGCATTTTACATTTTTTTAATTTGTTAGTTTTATTAGAATTTTTTAAAATAAGACGCGTCACAAGTATTTTTTTCATTATTGTATATATGTGTGAAGGATTATATGTAAGAATTTATGTTGTCCTTTAAACGATCTTGAACTTTACAATTACTAAGTCTATTGAACTTATTGATTCAATTAATATATACTTGTGTTTTTATATTTTCTACACAGAAGTATAAATATTACAGATTTACGTTTAACTATCTGATAATACATTTTAGTAAGTTTTTCTATCTGTGCAATGTACGGATAATTTAACTAGTTATATTATGAACAGCTTGGCTGATTTGCTACAATGTATAGAGTGTAAAGAAAACGGTAAAGGAATTGTGGGAGTTTCTTGAACAGAAATATAAGACCGAGGATGTCAAGGCCCAGAAATTTATTGTTGGCCGGTTCTTGGACTACAAAATGGTAGACTCTAAAACCGTGATCAATCAAGTGCAATAGCTCCAAGTTATCTTACACGAAATCCATGCCAAAGAAATGATGTTGAGTAAAACCTTCTTTGGAAAGATTTCAAGAATTACCTCAAGCACAAGCGGAAGGAGATGAGTGTTGAAGACCTTATTGTTAGACTTTGAATTAAAGAAGAAAATAAGGTCAAAGAACGTGGGTTCACTCTAGTTGAACTAGTTTAGGCCAACATTGTGGAGCATGGTTATAGTTCCAAGGCAAACTGAAACAAATCTTATAAAGGCAAGAATAGTGGCAAAAGCTCTAAGTTGGGGCCTAAGGGTGGAATTTCTGAAATGAAATTCAGAGAAACATGTTATAATTGTGACAAGTCTGATCACAAAGCTATTGATATAGACTGTCAAAAAAGGGTAACCAGAAGAAAGTAAACATGATGGCATTCCACAAGATGTTTCTAAAATGATTTTTGTAGTTGTGGTCTTCAAGGTAAACTTTGCTAGTTCAAATCCCAAGGAATGGTGGATTGACAAAGGTGCTACAAGATATGTCTATTTTGAGAAATAGCTGTTTAGTTCTTTTCAATCTATTGAAAATAGTGAAAAACTGTTTATGCCGATCTTGCCACTTCCGAGGTCAAGGGGATTGGAAAAGTGGTTCTAAAAATGACTTTTGGCAAAGAATCGATTCGACAAATATGTTGTATGTGCCGGAAATTCGCAAGAATTTAGTGCCTGGTTATCTACACAACTAGAATGGCTTTCGTTTAGCGTTTGAGTCGGATAAAACTATTGTATCTAAGAGTGGAATGTTTGTTGGCAAAGGGTATGTGTGTGATGGGCGTTTTAAGCTCAATATAATGACCATCAAGCCAAAAATGAATAAAGCAAATGTCTCTTCTATTTATGTGCTTAAGTCGTCTAATTTATGGCATGGTAGGCTAGGACATATTAATTATGACATGATGATTCATTGCCTAATTAACTTGAATTGTATACCTACGTTCTGTATTGATTCAAACTAGAAGTGCCATACATGTGTTGAAGCAAAATTGACAAGGTCATCTTTCCAAACAATTAAAGGAAATACTGAACCACTTGATTTAATTCACACTGATGTGTGTGACTTGAAGTTTGTGTAAACAAAGGTGGCAATAAGTATTTCATCACTTTCATTGATGATAGCACAAAATATTGTTATGTTGATCCACTTAAAAGCAAAGATGAAGCTATAGAGAAATTTGTTCTCTATAAAAGTGAAGTTGAAAATCAACTTAATAAAAAAAACTAAGGTACTGCAATGTGACCGGGGTGGTGAGTATGAATCACCATTTATTAAAATTTATGCTCAACACGGAATTAAGCACGAGTTGACTGCACTTTATAGAACCCAAAAAAAATGGCGTTGTAGAACAAAAAAATTGTACTTTAAAGGAAATGATGAATGCAATGCTAATAAGTTCCAGATTGCCACAAAATATATGGAGTGAAGTTGTGTTGCCAGCTAATTACCTTTTAATTTTGAACAAGATACCCAGTAAGAAGCAAGGAAAAAGTCCTTATGGAATGGTAAGTAGCCTTTTTATAAATATTTACGAATGAGGGTGTCTTGCTAAGGTTGTGGTACCTACACCAAAGAATGTCAAAATAGGTCCAAATACAGTTGATTACATCTTCATTTATTATGCACATATCAGTAGTGCATATCGATTTCATGTGCATGAGTCAAAGATCCCAGACATATACGAAAATGTGATATTGGAATCTAGGAATGCTTTATTCTGCAAACATACATTCCCATGTCAGTAAAGGAAGAAGCAAGCTCTTCCAAAAGAGTCCATGAGACTAAATGTTAAAGAGGTTGAACCTAGGCGTAGTAAAAGGGTTAGGACCCAAAAATCGTTTGGTCTGGACTTTCTAACAAACATGTTGGAAAGTGAACTTCAAAACTGCTAAGAAGCGGTAACCTCTGCAGAAGGTCCTCAGTGGAAAAAAGGCAATTCAGAGTGAAAAAGAGACTCTTCTGGTTGTAAAATCATATATGGGAACTAGTAGACCTTCCTCTGGGTTGTAAACCCCTAGGATACAAATGGATATTTAAAAAGAAAATGAAAGTAGATAGAACAATTGATAAGTATAAGGCCAGACTTGTGATAAAAGGTTGCAAACAACAGGAAGGTCTTGATTACTTTGGCATATATTCTCCAGTAATGAGAATAGCCTCTGTCAAAACAATTCTAGCTATCGTAGCGATGTGAAAGCTTGAGATACATCAAATCAATATAAAGATTGCCTTCCTAAACGGTGATTTAGAAGAGGAAATTTGCATGGAACAACTTGAAGGATTTAAAGCACCAGGGCAGGACCACAAGATGTATAAATTGGTAAAGTCATTGTATGATTTGAAGCAATCACCAAAACAATGGCATCAAAAGTTTGATAATGTTATAGTGGAGTGTGGATTTAAAACGAGTGAATGTGATAAATGTGTCTACATGAAAGATACAAGAAATGGCTATGTCATTTTGTGTCTTTATGTAGATGATATGCTCATTAAATTCACTAAAGATATGTTAAAATCATAGTTTGACATGAAAGATATGGGGTAGGCTAATGTGATTCTTGGAGTTAAAATTTCTAGAACACCTGATGGACTTGTGTTGAGTCAGTCACACTACGTGGACAACATTCTTAGAAAATTTAACAAGGATGACTTAGGAACAGCCAGAACCCCGATAGATACAAGTCAGTATCTATCAAAGAATAGAGGTGATAACATCTCACAAGTTGAATATTCCAGGATCATTGGAAGTCTTATGTACTTGATGAGTTGTACAAGATCAGATATAGCTTACACAGTTCCACATTGGAGTATGAGTTTATTACTTTAGACAAGTGTGGTGAAGAAGCAGAATGGCTATGACAATTTATAGAGGATATTCCAGAATGGCCAAAAC
Organism: Nyctanthes arbor-tristis; assembly: GCA_963692815.1. Taxonomy (NCBI): domain Eukaryota; kingdom Viridiplantae; phylum Streptophyta; class Magnoliopsida; order Lamiales; family Oleaceae; genus Nyctanthes; species Nyctanthes arbor-tristis. The sequence goes on from CAVNYN010219106.1 coordinate 45,376, forward strand.
TTGTGCCGGCTATCTGCATACATTGTGACAATCAATCTGTAATTTGCATGACACAGAGTAACTATATATAATGGTAAGTCTAGATACATACGTTGAAGACATGGGGTTATTTCTGTTGACTATGTAAAGTCAAAAGATAATAATATGGCGGATCCGCTGACAAAAGGGTTAAATTGAGATTTAGTTGGAAAGTCCTCAAAAGGAATGAGATTAAAACCCTTAAAAATATAAGTCAATACAAAGAAAAACCCAACCTGGTTGACTAGAGATCCCAAGATCTTGGTTCAAAGGGACAATCAAGGTGTAATGACTTAGTTAGATCACTGTAGGGGTGTTTGAGACTTCCTTTATTTAAGAGTGATACATGGAAATTAAGGTTAAGCGGAAATGCTTTTGATTCTTATAAGTTAGAAAGAATCGCCTATGTGAGAGAGAAATGGCGCCGTTTCAAAGGGAATTGTTTGGGGTTCAATTCTTAGAAACTCTCATAGAACTAGGCAAATGTTTATGGCCACAAACGAATATAACCATGAGAACCTAACTATGTCAGGGAGAATTATGTGCTAAGTATATCAATCTTTATACAAATGGCAGAACAATTTAAGGACATCGAGTCTACTGATCAGTGAGTAAAGTAAATATGCTTTGGCGATGGAAGGTTCAATCTAACGGAGGATTCGATTGTTGAACTTTATCACGTCAATTTCCATTCATATGGGGGATTATTGGAAATATAGCCATTTTGAACATAACTTTGAGTGTTATTCGGTTTGTAATTTTGAGACATGAATTCAGATTTGTGTTCTCCTTGTTGAGAGCTTTTTATCATATATTGATTTGCCCAAAATGGTGGTTGGGTGAATGAAAAATTGTGTCTCAAAATTTATCTTAGAAATGAGTTTAAGTGTTGGGAGATCTTATCCCACATTGAAAAGGTAGTATTCCAATGCCTTGGTTAAATATTTTTACATATTTGTAATATGTAAATTGTGTAGCTGAGAGGCTTTCTCATGTTTGCACACCCATATGGGGGTCTGAATTAAGGATTAGAAATAAACTTCAAACCATTGAACTTGTGTTCGAGTGCAAGATGCATACAAGAATGCTAGACTGGAAGTGGGGCGCCTAATATGACTGAGATTTGCTAAAATAAGCTACAAAATTTTAGCACTTAAACATGTGCTGGAATGTAAAAAGTTGTGACTGTTGATGTTCCTATCATTTAACTCCAATGAATTGACATTTAATTTTTGGCTTTTGACATGCCTTATTTTGCCTATATAAAGGATAATTTTCCGTCCTTTTGAAATAGACGAAATTCTCCATATTTCCTTACCATAAACTTCCTTCTTGTGATACTGTTCAGGCATGTTTTCGATTCACCTAGATAGGAATTTCGTAGGTCTGTTCTAGCGTTATTCCTCTAGGTCTCAACTGTTGTATACTGGGAAACAAATGTCTAGCGTATTGGGGAGGAATCTATTTTAAGGACACTGTGTCAAACACAGGCCTCGGTTTCTATTAACTCTTTGTCTCTAAAAGTGGGTTCTGTTTACATTTTGTTTCTGACAGGGAGTTCTGTTTACATTCTGTTTCTAACAGGGGTCTCTGGTTACATTCTGTTTTTAATAGTCATCTTTGTTTACATTCTGTTTCTAACAGTGATCTTAGTTTACCTTCTTTTTCTTAACTTGTACTGCTGATTTTCTAATAGATGACTCCAGAAATTTGTTATGTGTTCTACTTCCTTGAAGTCCTAAAAAGATCCAGAATCTGAGATTGGGTATTAGAATCAGTGTTTGGGCTAAAGGCGATTTCTGATTTTGCAATGTTCACATTTTGACCCGTAACTAGCTTATAAACCTCCAAAATATCTCCAGTGGCTTAGTAGTCAGATAACCTTTTCCTACAAAATAAAATGTTGTTATCTGCACCAAAAAAAAAAAAAAAAGCCTTAGGCCCATACCTATTGCAGCTAAAACCTCAAATACCACCTGTCAATTCAGCCCTAGTAATCAATTGAGAGAATCCCGTGGCACAAAGTAGAAAGAGGTAAGGTGAAACATGGAAACCTTGCCTCATCCTCTTTTCAGAGCAACCGACCCTATAGGCACACCATTAATCAAGAAAGAAAATTTAGCTTCGAATGAAATTTCCTAATCATATTCCTCTAATGCATGCCCCGAAAATTCCATCCTCTTCATCATATAGACTAGAAAACACCACTTTGCCCCATCGTACGTTTTGCTCATGTCTAACTTGAGAGTCATGAAATGAGGACTCCCTTAGGATATGTTCTAAATTGAATGCATGAGTTCAAAGGCACAAATGACATGTATCCAAAGTTAAAAATTCATTGATAGTACATTTTTTCCTTATATATCATATAGGATGCATAAATGAAAGAAAAATACACACATCACACGTCCTATCTTAGATTTCATTCTAATATCCAATATGAGTTTCAATCAAACACTATATGTTATAATACCATATGGTGCTATATAACCATGTGGTGTGCAATGGGGCATGCTAGATAAGAAACCACAACTATATGACATGTATCGATACATGCCACGTGTCTGTATGACAGCATATAGTGCCATATATATGGTTTTATATCATTTTTATATCTGATATACTTTAAAAAATTGTATTATATATACTAATTCGATCTGGAAATGAATCAACAAAAACTACTACATTTTATGTTATGCCTAAATTCTTCTCTTTTGTGAATATGAAAAATGTACCAACTATCCTAAATCATATCCTTTCTAAATCATATTTTCAATTGTATTGATGCATCTCAATTGAGAATATTAGGACTTCATAAAAATATTTGGATTAGATTATTGTATGTACCACATTAAAATGAATGGCATTATTAGTACTAATAAGTAAAAAGGCTAATTAATTATATTTCTACCTCAAACTTTTATTTACTGCACCACATTCTTTTTGCGCCAGAGGGGTTAATTTAATCTTGGTCTATTGCTATGTTTAAATCCCATATTTTTTATTCACGTTTTTACTATTAGGTTTTCAATAATTAATATATACTTGGTTCATAAATGATGTTTTATATTTAGATTATGTTAACATGCTTTAGATTTTGGAACAAATTTTACAATCTTTCAAAAATATTATATTGTTTATCGTTCTCTACTTATTTAAAATTGACAAAAATATGTAAGCCATTTAACGACTATATAAAAATATTTTTGGATGATAAATATTGTTATTATTATAGACAAAATAATAGTAATAATAATTGAAAAGTAAGGAAAAGAAAATATAATGAAAGAAGTCAAGGATTTAATTAATATAACAATTAAACTTACAGGGTGTTTGGCATAATTATAATGTTGTGCATCAAATAAAAAAATGCGATATAAATATAATTACCCTCGGTAGAATCCATATCAGTAAAATCAAACGGGTGAGTGGAAAATTTTTTATGGTAAAAAATTCATTAGTTTTGTTTATTTCTCAAAAAGAATACGAAGAAATCGTTGGGTTTGTTGTGCCTCGAACTATGGCATAGTAGTTAGATTCTTCCATTCCGATCGGAAGGTCCTGAGTTCGAACTAGACTGACCCCTCTCTAAATTTCCCTGTCCTCCCTTCACACAAAATAAATAAATAAATGGGGAATTACGCGATTTACTACGCATAGGGAATTTTTTCCAAAAATACTGTGTTGTGTTTTTTCAAAAAATACTGTGTTGTTATTTTCTATATTATTTTTTATTTTATTTTATGTTATTTTTACTCCTCCTCCCCTACCGTCAACCACCCCACGCCACCACCACCCCACCATTGCCAGCAGGAATCTGACCAAACGCCCGTGATTGGCTACTAGCGGTTAGAATCCGGCCACCGGATTTGGGTAATTTTTTTATTTCTTTATTTTTTGCTCTTTTTCCTTTCTCCCTCATTCTTTTGAATTTTTTTTCCTTTCTTTTCTAGCGATGTTGTTGGAATATTCTTATTTTTTTTCTCATTTTTGTTTTTTGTTTTCTCTTTTTCCTGTAACAATTTTTTGACAAAGTTTATGTCCAAAGGTTCATTGCGTGTCTAACAACGTATGTTCAAGTTATGTTATTTCGTACAACAAGCTATGTTATTTGTGTAACAATATGTGTTTTTCATCTAATAGTCAATGTTATTAAACAATCGATATTACATATGTAACAAGCTAATATTGAAAACATGGAAGAATGAATCAAGGTAAAATTGGATCGAAGATCGAACTGAAATTTGGGTTTTCTGGCATTCAATGTAGAATTTAGCGTATAATATCTTCCCGAAAGTGGAATGACGAGGAGATCGAGGCTTGTGAATATTAAGTTGATAAGCACCATTAGTTCTTGGCAATCCAAGGTCGTTTAGGCCTTCAAATTTATCATTTTCTATTTTTCTATTTTTTTACTATTTTTATAATTTAGTTTTTACCGTAAGGATTGTCTACATCTATTTAAATACCATTCAAACTTGTTTTAATGATTTATCTCTTAATAACAATCTATGTTATTTGCATAGTAGAATATCATATTTTCTAACATGTCTTGTTATGTGCCTAACACACTTATGTTATGTGTAAAACAAGCTATGATATTTATGTAACAAGCCACGTTATTTTCGTAACAAGTCTTGTTATTTGTGTAACAAGGTACGCTACATGTGTAACAATATATGTTAAATAATTTATATTATTTTTATAACAAATTATGTCATTTTTATAATAAACTATGTTTTCTGTGCAACAATTTATGTTACTTGTAAAGTAACCAATGTTATTTGTTTAACAAGATCTGTTATTTGTATAACAATCTATGTTATTTGCTTAACATGTTATGTTATTTGTATGACAAGCTAGATTAAAATAGTATAACATTTTCTAATGTATGAATTAAAACATTAAACAATTGATACAATATGAATTTAAAAAGAAAAAATGACTAAAAATAAAAGAGAGAAAACATAGAAAAAAGGGAAACAAGGAAAGAAAAAAAAGTGTAAAAAAACAAAATTTCAACCAACAAGGTCACCAAGATCCAACTGGTTGGAATTTGGCTGAGTGGCCGGCTATAGGCAACTGGGTAGATGTCGACCGGAATCCGACCAACTGATTGGCTACGGTTAGTGGCCCGGTGACAGGGTGCGTTGGGGTGGCTGGGTGTTGGGGGATGGGGTGGGGGCATTAAAAAATATTTATTAAATAGAAAAAAAGTAAAAATATTAAAGAAAATAAAAAGTAACATACTTGTTATCTGTGTAGCACAGTATATTACACATTATTTTTGCAAGTTAAAGCATATACCAAGTATCTTTAGAATAAACTAAACTTAGGTAGGTATTTGCGAAAAGACACTATAAATAAATATAAATAAATAAAAGCATAGGGTTTGTTGGATTTCAAGTATTAAGTTTCAGGGTAAATTTCACACATCGTCCCCAATTTTTGCACTTAGAATCGCTTAGGTCCCTAATCTTTTTTTAGTACGTTGGGTTCTCAACTTTTCATAAATACGCACAAAATGTCATTTTTGACAGAATCCATCTAAAATTTCGTTCACTCATTGGCTAAATTACCTCAATACCCTTACTCTTTAAATTTTAAAAGAGGAAAAGAAATTTAAAAATTTTAAAAATATATAAAAATAAAAAAAAAATGAAACTGAAAGGGGGGAAGCCCCCTCTCGCTGCCGGAAAATGCAGCTGCTGGAAATGGCAGAAAAATGCCCCCCATTTTTTCTTCCATTTCCGGTAGAAAATGGGGCGGCTCCCCCCATTCTTCTGCCATTTCTCTCCCCCGGCTAATTTTCTACAAAAAATGACAGAGAAAATGGTGGGAGACTCCCTCCATTTTCTGCCATTTCAGTGAGAGGGGGGCCTCCCTCCCTTATAGTTTCATTTTTTTTTTATTTTTTTATTTTTAGATATTTTTAAAATTTTGAAATTCCTTTTCCTCTTTTAAAATTTAAAGGGTAAGGGTATTGAAGTAATTTGGCCAATGAGTTAACTGGATTTTGAATAGATTCCGACAAGAGGGATTTTTTGTGCTTATTTATGAAAGGTTGAGGACTCAGCGTACTAAAAAAAAATTAAGGACCCAAGCGATTCTATGTATAAAAAGGTTGGGGACGATATATGAAATTTACCCTAATTAAGCTTCACAACTAAGATATGGAGATTTATTTCACACATCGATTATTATAAAAACAATCCAAATTTTATTATCAAATTTGAATTATGAAAATAAGGAACTCTCTCCGTCCTATAAAAATAGTCATTTATACTATTTTCGCCTGTTACAAAAAGATAGTCAACTGCATGTTTTAATTTTTTATTTGCATATATGTTCATAATTAATTTGTTATTATAATTACCCCACATACCTCTGCATTAGTAGTATTTCAAACAATTAATTAGACATAAGAGAGTGTGTGTGTATATATATATATTAAAAAATACATGTAATATTTAGTTGTTCAACTATATTACCCATTGTTTCTTAATTTGTGTGAAAATAACTATAGAACAAATTTTTTTTTTTGGAGGGGACGAAAGAAGTATTCAAGTGTTTACAAAACACATGCAACGCAAGAAGTACATAACAAGTAAATTTAAAAGAATAATGATATATATCCACCACCTCTTGTGTTTAACTTGCGTCCACCCTATTAAATTCCTAATATATCAAGAGAAATTTATCACGATATATAAGGAATTTAATAGGGTGGATGTGAATAGATAAAAGATGGAATGGACATGTAGCATAATCCATTTTTTTTGAAGGAAGCATAATAATAATCCAAATTAAAATAATGAAAGAATCCAACGTAGTTAATACTCATATATATATTTTTCCTTTTGAAGGAAGTTAATACTCTAAATTGAATCAACCTTTTCTAATGCTACGTCGCTTATTAAGGAAATGACAATATTTAACCAGAAATATTAAACGAGTAATAATAATAATTAATTGGTAGAAGTATAGCAGGATGACGACTTCGAGATATAGAAATGGGTGCTTATTCGTTCCAGAGGAGTTGATAATTCAAGCGCTGAAAGAACTTACGGTCAAATCATTACTCCGATTCCGATGCGTTTCGAAGCAATGGCTCTCCATAATAGACGATCCCCTTTTTGTTTCTTTGCATCGGGAGCGATCTCATTCTCGTCCCGGCGGCCTGAGCTTCCTGATCAAGAGACCCGATCTAACGTATGCAATTTTGTATAATCCAGCTTTTCCTTACTAGGAGAAGAAGCACCGTATACGTCATGGTGGTGATTCATGGATGTGTGCTGAAGGTTTATTACTCGATTTTAATCAGACTTGGAATCTCAGCACAGGAAAAAGAATTCATTATCCTCCTCTGCCTCTATCTTCTTCTAACACGGAAGCAGGTAATTACGTTACCGAGAATAGTTATTTCCTCGGATTTGATCCTCTGTCCAATGAATACAAAATCGTATGTTTTTCTGTTGTGAAAAGATCACAACATAATCGAGTTGAGAACAAATATCTTGTAAATGTCGTTACACTAGGCACAAATTCTTGGATAAGTTTAGATGTTAATGCCTTGCTGCACCCAGCTCATCATCCGATTTGGGCTAATAACTATCGAAAGATTTCCTGTTGCATTAATGGCGTGCTGTATATTTATCATGAAATATTTGATCCCCGGCTTGCTCATCCTGCGGTTGCTTTTGAGGTAAGGTCTGAGAAATTTGGGCTTGTACAATTGCCAAAAGGTATTTATGGAGTCAAATGTCGACTGCGTGATGATTTCAAAGGAAATCTTGTTCTCTTCGCTTCGAATTTCCCTGATTCCAGATGGGTTTTGGAAGATGCAAAGAGTGGAAGATGGAAAAGGGAGCGTAATGAAATGTACCTAGATTCATCGTCAAACACATTTTACCCCGACATGTTAAATCTAATGAGTGTCCCTCAGTTAAAACCTTTACTGGAAGGTCATTCTTATGAATCTTGCCAAACTGTGGAGACTTTATTCCAGACAAAGAACTTCGAGCCCAGTTAAGAAAACTAGTGGTACCATATATGTGAGATCGGAAGAGCGTCGTGCATTCATAGATTAGTCCAAAATTTTCTTACTTGTTCTGAAACTTGTACGCAGGAAGTTATCTTGATAGATTTTATCAAATGCTTGAAGCAGCAGATCAGAAGGGAAGTCCTAGCTAAGTCCATTTCGTATCAAACACACAATAAGTTATTTTTCATGACATTATGTCCTTTTTTCCCCTTTAAAATAGACATTATGGTTATGTGGTAGCCTGGTAGGCGATGAAAAGTTTCAATTTTGAATATTGATAGTTTTTTTAATCTCTCTGTCACTTATGAAAATGATCTCCCGTCAAATAAGCGCCTGGTGACAAAATCCCACCAAATGACTTCTGGGAGATCGGACAAAATCTTTAGTTTATGTTTTTCCAAAATAATTTCTAGCTATGATCTATCTATATTTGATAGATTTGAAGAAAGCACGAACAACTTTTTATTGATTAATTGTTACATTTGACAGTGCAATTTATTAATAATATATTTTGGACTAGATTATATAATAATATGGGATTCATTAGTTTCACTAGCTATAGGAAGTGATAATATAATAATAATTTGGAAGCAGGAAATTTGCCTTTATTTTCTTCAGTTTGGTCAGGTAGATTTTGTCCGAAAGTGATTTTGACAATTCCATAGACTAGTTCATTTCAGTAAAACAAAATCCTAGTTATATAGACAAATGATTATTATGTAACCAATTTCTTCTTTCAACTTGGCACCCCAAAGGGGAAAAAATTGTTCATGTGTAAGCTTCCTACTCTCATGTATAAAAACTTGCTTGTAGTCCTGTTTTAGTTCATTCTCTTCCCCTCTTTTGTGCAGAGAAATTTCGGCCAAAATATATTTTTTTTCTTTTTCATTTCTCATAAAGTGCGTCTTGTATAAAAGCTGAAACTACAGCCAAGAGGATGAAAATTGTGTTTTGTCCTTTCCAGTCTAGTGCAATCAATAACCATAAAAACCTTTAATTAGATCAACTGGAAATGAAGGAAACGATTTTCATGCTTCCAAACGTACGTCAACAAACTCATGGAAAAAAAAAATGAGGAACAACATCTGAGAAAAAAAAGTCCTTTATCATCCGCATAAATGCTCCTGAGGCCCTTTCCTCTTGTTAGGGTCGATTGTTTGGCCTTGAGCTTGCGTAGGTCGAATATTGGAGGCTCGGTAAAGGCCTTTCCCGTCAATTATTAGTTACAAGGGAGAGGGCACGTTTAGCCCTATATAAACGGCTTTAGCCTTTTCTTTGCCCTCTCCCTAAAATAGAACCTCTAAGATTCTTCCTTATGAAAGATATGAGATATCTGCCCCAGGCCGCCAAAGCAGTTCAAATAAGGGATGGTTGTTCACCATCTTGGCTTTTAGAACAAAGGATATCACATGCCGAACTTGAAGATGCAACCTTTATTGTCCTGAAGGTGGCATATTTTTTTAAAGATTTTATAACAAACAACAAGAACGATTGGAGACTTCAGCAAATGATCCAGGTTCATGAGAAGATTGAAACTAACAGTCAACTTTTTAAAGCTTTAATGCCATACGAAGCTTTCGAATTCATCACTACAAGATTTTATGTGTTTCCCTACAAATTGTTTTTGTAGGGAAAAGTAAGAATTTGTAGGCAAAACTCTTTTGAGACGAAAAAAATTTGTAGTGAAGTTTGTAGGGCAATCATCGAAGCCAAAAACTTTAGACGACAAAATAGACAACTTTGTCAGCCAAAACATACCCCTACAAATCCTTTG
>CAVNYN010219109.1:0-17041 GCA_963692815.1 Nyctanthes arbor-tristis
GTGAGGCGCGCAGGAGAAAGAAGGAGCAATAGCTCATTGTCAAAAGGAGTAAAGATGGAGTCTTTTACAAGTTTACCTTTTGCATAGTTAGTGTATATTGTGATAGCATTTTTTATTCTTTCTCTGTACTAAACTCACCTATTAAATTAGTGGATTTGTTTGTCCCGTGATAAGGGTGCCCACAGTTTTTCCCAGTTGGGTTTTGCGTAACCATTCTGGTGTTATTTAATTCCGCATTCATACCCGAGCTAGACACATCTAGGTTGCGTTATACTTTACACTAGTAAATCATATCTAGGCAGGATACATCATGACTAAAGTCTAGATAACCACCCTATTCATAGTTGGTAGCAAAGCGGGTTCACTTAAGTTATTAGTGAGATCAAGTTCATCTAGACATGGATACATCTTCTGTTAAACCACCTATTCTAGACGGGTCTAACTATGCATATTGGAAAGTTCGCATGCAACTTTATATTCAGTCTATTGATAATAGGGCTTGGACATCTATTCAAACTGGTTACATATCAGCCACAGTCACAGCTTGAAGATGGTACTGTTACTTTTTAGCAGGAAACTCAATATACTGCTGAAGAAAATACTACAAGTAGATGGAATTCTAAAGTTTTAAACGCTATTTTTTCCTTATAGATCAAAGTCAATTTAAGCTTGTTACAAATTGCAGGACTGCTAAGGAAGCGTGGGACGCTCTTCAAGTTGCTAATGAAGGAACCAATGCAGTCAAGATCTCAAGACTCCAATTGCTCACCCTTGAGTTTGAGCAAATTATAATGAAGGACAATGAGGAATTTAGGGACTACTATGCACAGTTGCGTGAGATCACCAATTAGGCACAAGCTCTAGGAAAGACATATTCTGATCAGAAGATAGTCAAGAAGATTCTACGATCTCTTCCAGACAGGTTCTAGATGAAGGTCACGGCCATTGAAAAAAGTAAGAACCTGGACGAGATGCATGTGGATGAGCTTATGGGGTCCTTGTTAACATACGAGCTGAATATCTCCAAAAGGAAAAAGGAAAAGAAACCCGGAATTGCTTTCAAGAGCAATGTGTAGGATTATGAAAGTGATGAAGATTCTAATGAGGAAGAAAACATCGCACTCCTTACCAAACAGTTTAAAAAGTTCTTGAAAACCAAATAGCAAAAAGGTGGGAGATTCAACAATCAATATAAACCTCAAAGATCTTTCCAGATGAAGAATCAGAATCGAGATGAAGAGCATCAACCATATCATTAATAGAGTAACATCTAGACCTGGAACTAATCAAACTCCATATCAAATTTGGAAAGGCAGAAAATCTAGATTGAGCTATTTTCATGTTTTTTGTAGTAAATGCTATATTTTGAATGATAAGGATTATCTAGGAAAATTTGATGCCAAATCTGATGAAAGAGTCTTTGTTGGTTATTCTGAGAATTCTAGAGCTTATAGAATTTATAACATGAAAACTTAGAATATTGTTCAGTCTGTGAATGTTAAAGTTGATGATACTGCTGACTACTTCGTTTATTCACAGGAACCTGAAATTGAAAATCTGAAAGTTATTTCAGTACAGAATCAAACTGACAGAACTGAAGCATGGCACGTCCAGCCTCAGTCAACCGTATTAGGACAAGCAGAATCTAAACGAGATACATCCCGCCAAGGTCAGAATGATCAAATAGCAGAATCCGAATCTGAATCAAAACCAGAACCAGAACCAGAATCTAGACGACAACCTTCTACCAGAATCCAGAAGGCACATCCAGTTGACAACTTCCTATCCAGAAAGGAAGGGATGGTGACCAAAAAACAATTTCAACAAGAATTTGGTCACATGTGCTACATTTCAACAATTGAACCTAAAATGTGAAGGAAGCTTTACAAGATGACAATTGGGTTCAAGTAATGCAAGAGGAATTGAATCAGTTTGAAAGGAATCAAGTTTGGGAACTAGTGCCAAAACCCTCTTATGGCAATGTAATTGGAACAAAGTGGGTCTTCAAAAACAAGTCAGATGAGCAAGGTAAAATCATTAAGAACAAAGCAAGACTTGTAGCTCAAGGCTATACCCAAATGGAAGGGATAGACTTTGATGAAACATTTGCACTAGTAGCCAGACTTGAGTCAATCAGATTACTCCTTGCAGTAGCATGTTATGTTGATTTCAAGCTATATCAGATGGATGCGAAGAGTGAATTTCTTAATGGCATTCTGAATGAGGAAGTTTATGTTGAGCAACCACCAAGATTCACTGATTCACGGTATCTTGAACATATATATAGGTTGAGGAAAGCTTTGTATGGCTTAAAACAAGCTCCCAAAGCTTGGTATGAAAGACTCACCACTTTTCTTATTGAATAAGGCTACAACAGAGGAGGTACTGACAAGACCTTTTTTATCAAGCCATTGAAAAAAGGAATCATTGTTGCTAAAATATATGTGGATGATATTGTTTTTGGATCCACTTCAAAAGCCAAGACAATAGAGTTTGTTAAGACAATACAAATGGAATTCGAGATGAGTATGGTAGGTGAACTTACATTCTTTCTAGGGTTACAGGTGAAGCAGGACATATCTGGCATCTTTATTTCTCAAACAAAGTATACTAGAAATCTGGTAAAGAAGTTTGGCTTGGAAGATTCTAAACCAATGAGAACTCCAATGGCTACTAATCTGAAATTGTCAAAGGATGATCAAGCTAAGGCAATTGATCCTACTCTTTATCGTAGCTTGATTGGAAGTTTACTCTATCTGACAGCAAGCCAGACATAGCCTTCAGTGTAGGTGTGTGTGCTAGATATCAGTTGAAGCCGAGAGAGACGCATCTGGCTGCGGTCAATAGGATTATCAGATATGTCAGTGGAACAACAGAATATGGTATATGGTTTTCTAAGGATACCAATGCTAATCTAGCTGGATACTCAGATGCAGATTGCAGATCGGAAAGCACACGACAGAAAGAGTACTTCAGGAGGATGTTTCTACATGGGGAACAACCTAGCTGCCTGGATGAACAAAAAGTAAAATTTCATTTCACTCTTCACAGTAGAAGCAGAATACATAGCTGTAGGAAGTTGTTGTACACAACTTCTATAGATGAAACAGATGCTGGAGGATTATGGAATTTCCCAAGATCAGGCTACTGTTTTCTGTGATAACACAAGTGCCGTAAATATTTTCAAAAATCCAGTTCAACACTCTAGGACTATAAGACATCATTTTATCAGAGAGTTGGTTGAACAGAAAGTGATTGCCTTGGAGTATGTTCAAATAGAATATCAACTTGCAGATCTGTTTACTAAAGCATTGGATGCATCTAGGTTTAAAGGCCTAAGAAAACAGATTGGCATATGCATACAGCCTAAATAGGCTTAACATCATGAAAGAGAAAAATTGCATTGCATTGTACATAAAAAAAACGAAAAAAGGAAAATCTCAGAAAAACAGAAAGCTTTTCTTCTTTGCATTTTTTATAGTTGTGTGATTTGTGCGTCATTCATGATCATATTAACCAAATCATTTTATATCTGTGCAGGATATCACTGAGATACCCAGAGGAGGATGCATCCTGAAGAGATCAGTCAAAACTTGTTCTCCTCATTCCATAAAGATAAACTGCATAAAAAGGATGGAATACTTCCTAACTTCTTTGCACTATAAGAGGTATTCTGATTGAAAGTCATAATTTTGATGTAGACCTAAGGCCAGTATCTACACTCTTCGGCACTGCATACGACTAATAATGTCTAAGGGGTAGAGTCAGTAAAGGCAAAAGCTACCAGTTAACCAAGTCTTTGAGTACGTGTAGCTACCTTTACCCTCAGAAGACAATGCTCAAAATTATAGAAAAAGTCGAGCAAGCCGAGGACTTAAAAGTTGTATTCTTTTTATAAGAGAAGTTCCGTACCAAATCGATCCTCTTTGGGCAATGATTTTGTTCGAAGGGGAAGTTCAAAACCCTCCTGTAGAGGAAGATCAACCACAACCACTGCCGGAAAATCAGAATCCACTTGAACCACCAGTTGTTGAACAGCAAGCACCGTTACCAGAAGCCGCACAACAGGAAGTTCTAGAAATTTCTGCTCCCAATATGCAGCAAGAGGAGATTCTTCAAGAGCCCCAAATCTTCAAGATATTTTGCAACCAATCGCTAGGAAATATCCGAACCCTAATGATTTAGGGGTAATCAACAGGCCAAAGATACAGATCAAGTTCAGAATCAGTCAGTTGATGAAGAACAGCAAAAATCTCCAGTGAAGGAGACAACAGATGAGGATAAACCCTCTTCGCGTTCTGCGGGGGAGGAATCTGAAAAAGAAGAGTCTGACAAGTCAGAGTTAAAAGGACCGGAGGAGGATATATCCGTTCCTGACAGAGAACAGAAATCCAAAAAGCTGAATATGAGGCTGAGGATGAAGAAAAAAATTTGACAGAATTTTCTACTGATGAAGAGGTTGAAAAATTCACTGAAAATGAAAAATAGAAAAGGGAAGACATCAAAAAGGGGAAATAGAAAGTTGAGACTACAGTCAGAAAAATCCAAACCAGACAGAGACCAACTGAGGTCAAGATTGGGAGTCCAAAGAAAAGGACTCATTTTGAATCAGAATCAGAGGAAGATTTACAAGACCAGGATGTATTTGGGGAAGATTCTTCACCAGAAGGCTCAGCGGAGAACAGAATGCATCTTGATGACCCAAAGGACTTCAAGCACACTGAGATCTGCACTGCACGAGGTTCTTTCATTCCTTATAATTTCCATTTCCATGATTCTAAAACTGCAAAGTTGTTTAAGACGTATGTGATTTTTAGAAAATTTCAGTATGAACAGAGAATTATGTTGTCTGGTTTTGAGGAGTTTGGTCTGGGGGAGTTGGTGAAGTTTTTCAAAATTGAAAAATTGTTTAACTGTAGAGGCAAGGCTAATGAGACATTAGTAAGGGAATTCTTGGCTAATATCCCTAAAAATCTTGGTGATTCTAAGTGCTCATTCACATCAAAGATTTATGTGAGGGGAAGAATGGTGAGATTTAGATAGTATGAGAAGCTGGATAGGGGCTAGGCAATTCAAGATTTCTGAAAACTGAGTAGAATATATCCAATAATAAGATAGCCCCGAAGTTACTTGGAACAAATTAGCCAACTAGGAGACCAGATTTCAGGGTGGCACAAATGTCTTTGAGATGCAAACTGTTACACAAATTTTTGATGACCAATCTAGACCCACTCACACACAAGACCAAAATAAACAGAATGAGAGCACTTCTTCTATTTCAGCTGGAGACTAAGAAACCTAATGACTGGGGGCAGCATGTATATGATGTGATTAAAAGTTGCATATCTAGCAGTGGACCTAGGCGTTCCAAAACATACAAACTTCCCTTCCCATGGATTTTTTCTGAATATTTGAAGGATCAGGTAGTTGAGGAGATGTCAGGGGACATTTGGTCACAGTCTATTGCTCTGCTTAGAATGGATCATTGTTCTAAGATGTTCAAACCTACAGCACAATCTGTTGCTTCTGCGGCATCTGTAAAACAGAACAAGGGAGAACTGAAGCAACATATATCCAGATTGGAAGCTGAATTGTCAGGATTCAGGAATCAGTTTACTACCTTCCAGCAATCTTATAATGATTTTTTAACTGCTTTTAACCCTTTGTGTAGTTTGATGGTTCATTGTTTGCTTTTAAATGGACAAACTTTTGCCTATAAAGGTGAAGACATTGCAGTCTTTCTAAGGGCATATCTGAAAGCGGTAGACCATCAACCAGCAGCAGTAGGTCAGCAACAGGATATCGCGGATCCAGCCAGAGCAGCACCCAAGCAAGATACATCCCAGACTGCCACTCTAAAGAAAAAGAAGAAGAGACCAGCTGAGAAGAAAGATGACCAGGAGCAGAAGAAAAAAAAAAAGTCAAGAAGTCCAAGAAATCAGATTGAAAGCCTGCCATGAAAAAACAATGGAAGGAGGAAGGAAGAAATCTTCTCAAAAGTATTTTTATGTTTTTGAAACAATCATTTATATTTCTATTTTTATGTTTTAAGTTTTTATGTTTTTCATGTTTTGGATTACAAATTCTCTACGCTTGCTACTATCTTTTGATGCAGGAATTATTGTTTTGAGCTTTGACATGAATGTTTACATCTTTAGCTCGGGTTTTCTTGACATTTTCTGCAAGATACATTTGACTTTTCTCCTTAGTCAAAAAGGGAAAGAAGATATAGTAGCTTTTAAGATATAGTAGCTTTGATAGCTGATCAGGATATGTATCGTGTTGATATTTTTGGTTTGATCAGGACATATCTTGACTTGAAAGCACTTTTTCACTTTAATCTCTGATTTATATGTTTAGCTTATTTGAGTTTGTGTTTTGTGCTTCAGTGACATTTTTTAGGGAATTTTATTACTAAGGGAGAGTATTTAATGTTCATACATTTTTAAACCCTTAGGAAACATTTTTGACACTTTGTGCTACTATGGGTTTTGAAAAATTAGAAAAGCCAAAGAGGAGATTGTTAGTACGAAAATCCTTAAGTCTTGGCATTCCTACTTTTTAGTTAAGTGTCAAATATTGTTTAGATTTTGTTACAATTTTTGCATGACTCCTTTCAAGTGTGATTTAATTATTGGCATGCAAATTTAGTTGTCTTGAGCCAAAAGTTAAGTTGTGGCGTTTGTACTTTACTTAAGGCACAGGAATTTGATAACATGAAAGGTCTTAACGTTTCCTAGTTTAGGTTGTCTAATACTTACCTTATATAACTAGGGTTACTTGTTTATGCGCATGTAGAGTCCAACTAGAATTAGAAAGAGTTTGAGTTCATGGTATATTGTGTTTCTAACTTTCCTTAATTTGTTTTCTACTACATGTATATGGTAAGTTGGGTTCTTGACTTGTACAAGAAACCTAACTCTTGCCTACATATTTATTGTCTCTTTGTAGGTCAAAGTGCGAGCAAGGCAAGCAAAAGCCGTGATTGAAGTAAGAAATAAATCTGTGCATTATTCTTGATAGCTCGACCGCAAAAGAGAAAACATAAAACATTGCCTTATTACCTTGAGACTTTGTCTTACAATCCAAACTTCGTGTTCAAACCGTGTTTATGTTTGGCATACCCTTCAAGTATGTGGTAGGCGACCACATTAGTGCGAGGGACATATCCATGGAGGTTGAAAGTAGTTTAGGAGGTCAAGTCATCCCAAGATGAGTTTGGGAGATCTCTAGGAGCTTGATGGACGTTCTATGGGGGCGCGTGAGAGAAAGAAGGAGCAAAGAGAGTTGGTTCATTGTCAAAAGGCGTAAAGAGAGAATCTTTTATAAGTTTACCTTTTGCATATTTAGTGTCTATTGTGATAGCACTTTTTATTCTTTCTCTATACTAAACTCACCTTTTAAATTAGTGGATTTGTTTGTCCCATGGCAAGGTTGCCCGCAGTTTTCTCAGCTGGGTTTCTGCGTAATCATTCTGGTGTTATTTAATTTCGCATTCATACCCGAGCTTGACACATCTAGGTCGCGTTATACTTTACACCAGTAAATCATATCTAGGCAGGATATATCCTGACTAAAGTTTAGATAACCACCCTATTCACAGACGTATTAAGCAAAGATTAAATTAATTTAGAATATTGTTCTTTCCAACAAAAACTAGTATAAAATCGAGAACAAAGCTTGTAGGCATTATCACCAAAAAACCTTATGTAGGCTATTAATGTACGTGCATATGGAAACTGGTCCAATTTAAGATGCTTGCAGGTACATGTCCATCTTCAAAGTTAACAATGTGATTTCACGAACTCTTTCCAACTTTGTAACAAATACGGAGATACTTGCATAACCTCTAACCCACGTGATTCATTATACTTGGTTTATATCATCTTCTCCATACGTGTGCTTAGTTGGCTGCCTCATTTTTCAACCTTGACATGTCTATTGTAGAACCGTGTTTGTAATTTCTCTTTAATATGCTCAACTAAACTAAGTAGCGGAAAATCTCATGCATCCTTCAGCAAAGAGTTCAAGGATTCTGCATTATTTGTGGTCATGATATTGTGCCGAGTCTCTTTGAAACATGATCTAATGATAAAAGCCAACCTCTTTGAAGTAACCATAAATATCACTTCCTTTACTACACAACGCTACCATGTTGGTTTCAAAATCAATTACAGTATACACCTTTGCTGTTACCTAAAAGATTGATGCCACATCTTTAAACTGAAAATTAATCTTCAATTTTTTTTTGCACGTGATATATGCAATAATCGTAATGAGAAAAATATTAAACACTCAAAAAAGTATTTGGAATGCCTTTTCCTTGACTACTGATAACCACTAAAATCAGCTGTCTCACCTATTATTCCATATAGCCTCTAGAAAAACCTAGTCCAAGAATCTAGATTCTCTGAATCTACTATAGCCCATGTAGAGATCGGAAGAGCATTTGGATAATTGCATCCTTGCATGTTGTAATAAGTAAAGAGCCTCAATATCTCGATGTTAGGAATGCTTAATCTACATAAACAACTTTTCATGTGGAAGAGCGAAATCCCTGACTATTTGCTCTTAAAGCCATGAAAAATACTGGCAATAACCGTTATGTATTGTATCTTTTGAACTCAACATACCAGGATTTTTAATTCCTACCAACATGTGACAATATGAAAGCATTTTTGCTTAACTTTCTTCGGGATTACCTCTCATCAGACTGTAGCCAAAATCTTTGTCCATAAATGCCTTGATATAGCTTATATTTATGCCGAGCTCTCAACGAGCATTATTTATGATGTCCTTTGGTCTCTAACTTCTGCAAGCATCTTGATACTTTGGGGATATTTGTCTTTGCTAAACATGTATGTTGCATGCTTATGATCTCTATTACCAACACTCTTAAAGCAAGTATACTGGCCAACATATGTTTGAACTTCAAACATTTGAGACTCATTGTTTGAACTTCAAACATTTGAGATTCATTGAACCTCCCTACTCACAATCAACAACTGCATTTTCCCCAGTATAGAAGCATTTACATAACTTCTTCACCGTAAATTCAAAATTATACTTCACAGCTAGCCACTAGAGTTTTTTTCACTAGATCATATTTGGCGGGAAACATCTTCATTTTCTAGAATCCTTATTGAAGTGGGACATGATAGTAAAGTATCAAGTGTTGATGTTCTAATATTAACATCTTCTATAGAGAAGGTACCGTAGTTCTCTTGTGCCTGGAGAATTTCCTTGTAAGTTTTTTAGGTCAAGACTTTACTGGATTATATGCAATGTATCCCAGTCCACTGAATTGCCATTTGCATTGTCATCATCATGGTCATCATCAGAATGTATAAGTTCCTATTAATTTCTCATGAATTCCGCTCCTGACATGCCATGAATTTCAACCACATTTCCACTTGCCCCAACGTACTCATCATTGTCTAGCATGTCTCTGGCATTTGTTTCAAGCTCTATTAAATTCTCATCTTCACATTCTTTCTCAATTGATTTGCTCAATAGAGTAACACAAAGAGGATGTTGTTCACAAATAGATAGATACCACTTCACTTTTTAGTCAGAGTCAATCTTCACAAGAGAAACTGGTAACTTGGTCATCTTAGGGCCAAGAGTCATGATTTCTATTTTATACAAACAAGAAACCATATTGTATAGCTACACATATGAAGCGCCAGAAGGAACAAAAATAAGATTGATATTATCTTTGCTATTCTCTACAGATGTCCACTCTCATCTTCCTTTGCTACTATTATCAAACTCAACAAAGTCAAAAACTTATACCCACACTATTTTCGTAGATCTATTAATGCAAACAAAAAAAGAAATTAAAAAATTTTTGTTTATTAGTTGTAAAATATCTTAAGCAAGTGAGATTTTTACTAAAAATTGAAAAAAAAACACATAACAACTGCATTACTGTAACGTTTAGCATATCAGGACTGCACCATTGTTATAGCTAATATATAATGGATGCATTTTCAATGTCATAAAAAAGCTAAAATAATGGACCAAAACGACTATGGAATAAAAATAACAACAAAACCCACCTAATAAGAATTTTAGTTTATTACAATAGATATCAAATGTAGTATCGTTAAGCATAGCACATCACGACTACACATTCAGGGGTGGAACCAGAGGAGGTCTCCCCTGTCCCTGGCTAGGCCCAAATTGGGCTGGCCCATAAAGAAAAAAAATGCTTTTTTTGTTTTCTTTTCTTTTCTTTTTTTTAATGTTTGGGTAGAGGAAAAAATCAGTCCGGCTCGGGGCTACGCCCCTGTACACATTTATTATGCTTAATATATAATGGTAGCAGTTTCTAAATCAAAATAAAACTTAAATCATTGAAATCTTAATGATTAGGAAATAAAAACAGCAATAATACTTGCGTAGCAATCTCTTCTCCCTTCTTCAGTTTGCTATGCCCTTGACCATCAACTACCCATAAAGAATACTCAATACGTTTTTTTGGAGCCAAAGAGAGATGAGATGATAGCAAATGAAGAACCCCTATAACGGAAAATAACGAAAATGGCGGTAAATGATTCCAGTCAATAATTGCTGAACCCTAAAAATAAAGTTCGGAAGGCCTAAGTATTTGTCCATGTAGAAAGGATATTTTGGACATTTATGGTAGTATTAATTATGTGAAAAGATCATCTCACCCTTAAATTAGTAGAGGAGCGTTATTTAAATAATTTTGGCCTTTGGCTAAGTCATTTAAATAAATGCCCCTAACTGATAATATTAATATAAGTTGAACATGTATTTTATATAGTAGTGTCTCTTTCCCAAAAAACCTTTTACAAAATCTCCCACCCCGTCAGACGTATATAATGGATGCACACCACGTGCATTTTAAATATACGTGAGGTGCATTGATACATGCCATTTGTGGTGGGAAGTTTTATTATAAAACTTATAGGAGGTTTTTGAAATATTTTTACATTTTTATCTGATAAAGTGCTATTTGTTTTCATTACATCTGACAGCTAAATATATTATTTCTATGTGATGTGATTTAAATAAATTTATTGTGTATCCATATGTGACATGGCTGCACAGCCACATTCAAAGTTAAAAAAAAAAAAAAAAAAACACCTTAAATCATCACAAAGAGATTTTAAAACTTCGTCGAAAGTCATGCATTATCTTGTATTGTAATTCATTGAGAGAAAAACTCCATTTGAGAAGTATATGAGGTTGCTAATTAGTTAGTTACAATTAAGTTGTCCAAATTCCAATACCATTGCCCGTTGTGAGTTGCCTACGCTTATCGAACAAACTAGATATTTTGTTTCCATCAAATGAGATTTCTTTCAATTGGAAAATTGTAGTTGAATTAAAAAATATGAAAATGTTCAAGCACTTTCTGGAAGTTTTGTTACAAAACCTCATATCCCATGTGGCATACATTGATGCACGCCACGTGTATTTCAAATACATGTGGCGTAAGAGGTTTTATAACAAAACCTCTGAGAGGTGCTTGAACATTACCATTGAAGAGATCGGAAGATTCAAATATATTTTAATGCAGCTAAACTTCATTTTTCAAATGAGTTGGAATTTTATGAACCATCCATTACTTTAATACCAATTGTTGAGAAAAACCAAGACCCGACCTACGAAAGTTGATACTTCAACCAAAAATGATCCTTCATATTTAAAACCATTATTAAGTACGGCAACAATTGTGCTCTAAGTAGTGGTAATTACTCCAAATATTGAAGAAAAAATTAAAAGCTTCATGTCAATAATTAGCGCAATTTATATTTATATTATCATCATCATCATCACATCATCATCTAGACTACGTACCAAGTATGGAAATTATTTGTTTCATTTCATTTATTGTTTAATTTCATTTTATTTTACGAGTATTTAACACATACGGTGCATGTGATTTTTTAAATCATTTATTAGCTACAAAAATTTAATCCGATGATAATAATATTATTAAGTAGGTACAATAACATAAAAGTAAATTAACTCTTAGATAAAATTTTCAAGCACTTCTCGAAAGTTTTATCAAAAAACTTCCCACCACATGTGGTGTGCACGACACGTGTATTTTAAACCTAAACCATGTCTATTTTAAATCTACATGATATGCATCTATATATACCGCATAGGAGGGAAGTTTTTTAACAAAACTTCTGAGAAGTGCTTAAAGGGATTCTAACTCTTAGTTGTTAGGATTTTCTTTCTTTCTTTTTTATTTATTTATAAACACATGTTGACAAAATACTTTGCCTATGTTTATCTATTTTTTATTTTACATAATTATAACGTCTATGATTATAAGCCGGCTTGTATGAAAATGTATTACTAAAGCTATTTTAGCCAAGAATTCAACATGAATAAACATAAAAAAAAAATTTATTAGCTACGTAGAAAAAGATATTATCAAACACGACGTGTTTAGAGATCGGCTAAGTTAGCAAACTCCAGTCAACATGTACAAAAGTTGGTTATATGTCAATTCTTACAGTTACACAGACATTATAATTTGTCCTCAATAAAACAAAATCCAGCATTATTATCTCAAATTTATCTTGATATAGTGGATTCATTGGAGAAGGCGATAGAGCATTTATTGTTGTAGAAAAAATAATAGACTTATTAGTTGAGTAAATAATTGATTTAAAGCTGAGTATGATATGCAAAAAGAAAATAATGCATATAATATCACCTCTTAGTGGAAGCATTTTAGACTTTTATTGATAATTTACACCCCTTAACATGATAAAAATAGCTGATCCACCCAATCATTTATTAGAGTGAAATGTGAGAAACAAAAACAAATAGGAGAAAGGGCACGAAATTGGGAAAAAAAATGAAATGGTGACTTTTGAATTTCCACAATTTATTACGTTTTCTTTGATCAATTAATGAAGATTAGAAGTTCAAGGATTAATTTGAAAGAAAACAAAAGAGGAAGGATCGGTGTCATGCCCAATTAAGATGCGAGGACTTGGAGTTCAAATTAACGTGCACAATTGAAAATTTGCACTAATTTGCACTGGGCGGGCAACTGAAAGTGAGAATGACAACTAGGGGTGACTTTTCTCTTTGTGCGCTCATGCTTAATTATCCATTTTTTAATTTCATTGAATCGATTTATTATGTCAATTAATTTTTATGCTATTAAATTTTTATCGGTGTCTTATATTGTAGTCTTCATCTTTTTGTCCAGACGATGAATGATTTATTAGTTTTTGTTGAACTCGAACGATGACAAGTTAGATTATTATACAATAAATACCACTAATTTATCAAGTTATAGAGATACTAAATTCAATTATCTTAAGTTGAATTCCGACGAGACCTATCAAAATTTCTTGTAATTGAACATATTTAATTGTTAGTTTTTGAAGGATTTTAATAGAGGTTATAAAATTAATCGAATTAAATAGTATTGACATTTTTTTTTTTTTAACACTAACATGGAGATCGTCCAGAGCAAGGTATTAAACACAAAAACAGTACAATTACATAAAAAGCACCGACATAAATTTAGTCCAACAGATGACTAAGTAATCTAGTACATGATGCTTGAAAGGTAGGTATAAATGTAAATTTTCCACCCACAGAGACACAATCCTCTCTGGAGACTTGAGCTATCAGGCCCAAGCATCCGCCAACTTGTCTTTTCCAGGAGTCTTCCACTATCAATTCATCAACTCCCCAGTCTTCATAACTTCCATCTGGAAGGTAACGGCGAATGGTGAATGGTATCTTCCGCTCTCTGAGCTCCTTCATTGCAATCTCAAGCGGATCGGTTTCCCCTCCAACTCAACCATGACAGAAGCATTCATGCTAATCCCTCGTACCCAGGATCCTCGCACGAATCATACTTGGTCATTTACTTAGAAGTCTTCCTCGGGCGTTCAACAGGTTCTTCCTCCTGTTTCTCTTGGCCTTCGCCTACAGTGTCATCCGGAGGAGCATCCTAGCTCGTTATTATTCTCTTCCTCCACCTCCACTCCTTCATCAGGCTCGGGATCTATACGCTCATCCTCGTATCCTCCGTCCATCTCATAGTCCTCATCGGCCATGGCTTCACCCTCTGTCTGTATGTGTGAGATTCTCACGCCCCTTTACTCCGATATTTCGTAGCCCGAAGCTGTCAAGCTTAAATAGGATTGACTTGACTTCAATATACAGAGTTAATTAAATTAGTGAAATTCACTCGTTAATTTGTATTGATCATGCCGTTTCCTTGTTTATTGAACTCAGGGGATCAATTATGGTGAAAGAGTGAGTCAGTGTGTGAGAGTATCTTGGCGCTAAATCATTTACGGAACTTGGTCGATGGTGCCCTTGAATATCAAGTGTGGGCTTGAGTGAAAGAGCTCGTGTTTGTGTCAAGAAAAGTGGGTGTCACTGTGAGAGTGTCTTCACATAGAAAGCAGGTTGCTTTCTTTTCTTTGTGTGCGTCCAAAAATTGTCATTTGTGCCATATAAAGTGCAAGACATTTTAGTAAAGATTTTCTCAAGAAAGGTTTGTCCAGATAAAATAGAACTAATTAAGCAGCTCTTACATTGTTTGGAGAGGCCATGAAAAGATTGGACATTGGAAAGATGATGACCGTTATACTTTACTCTTTCGGGTTGGGTATAAAAATAAATTTCCTTGGGTCCATGTAATGGTCACCATCTAACATCATTCATGAAAGGGTAATTGACGCAAAACGTCCCTACCTTTCAGTTCTTGACAATTCCATCATCACCTTTGCATTTTTTGGCGGAATTCATCCCTGCCGTCATTTGCGTTAATCTTTCCGTTTATCAACCTTTTTTTTTTGTAATATTATATATACACACTTATATTTTATAAAGCCTAAATTAATGCATTAATTATTATTTTTTTATATTTTCAAAAAATTAATGCACTCAGATCTAAATATACCAATAAAATGTTAGATAAAATTAAAGAAGAAAAGTGGGTTTTATTTTATTATATTATTTTACAGAGTTTAGAACTTATTACTAAATAGACGTATAGTTAAAAAAGTAAACAAGAAAAATAATTAACAATGTTTCCACTTAAATAAAACAAAATATAATTTGATTCTCTGATAATTTTCTTAAATATCATACACACACATATATTCTCTTCGCTTCTTCCGATAGTTTCAACTGTCGAAGAGTTTATATATCTGTGTGCGTGTGATATTCAAGAAAATTATCAGAGAATCAAAGTATATTTTATTTTATTTATGTTGCAACGTTGTTAATTATTTTGCTTGTTATACTTTTGTCCGCCTTACATTAGATATACTATAAACCCACTATTTTATAGACATAACGATAATTGTAGTTTAGGAAAAGGGTGCTTTAGTAAACACACAAAGGCTAAAATCCTAAATTTTATCATTCATTTTACTTTGAAAGATATATTAATTGCTGATTTATTATTACTATTTTTTTTACATAGTTCTATTTAAAAGAAAAGTGGGAAAAAGAAAAATTGGCAGAGCCTTCGTCTGAATTAGACTATCCAACATGTTTAAATTTAACATCCTCGTTCAAGATTCAAAAGCATAGCATAATATAGTTTTTCAATCCTCTAATCAACAATATGTACAAGAAAATCATGAAACATACAAGTTCAACAATCCAAAGAAAGAAAACGACATCCAAAATCCATCAACTAAAATAGTAAAATGCTTGCCTCGGAAATTGGAAGAATCTGAAAAAAAAAAAAAGAGGATAAAGGCGTGAAAAATCCAAAGTAGTCTTCTGATTCAAAAATCAAAACAACACTAGCAGTACGGGCACTGAATGAGTCAGCCTTGGAGTGATCTTCTCATGCCGTCTAGCTCTCATTATCTGAAATGTGGAGAAAATATTACTGTTGTGAGCTTTCTTGGTATATCATGTAGCCACAACAATTTTTGAAATCAGATTGATTCTACTGGCAGTATCCGATAGTGATAAGTATATTACTTTCAACTTCACATTCACATTAACTTTTGAGGCCAGGACGCCTCATTTTCACCTTTCATAGCATAGAGGTAAATTATTGACATATATTTTGTAAAACTTTCGCATTCGACGCTTTACCATTGAAGGAAAATTTAACCATTTAAATTATTGACTATGCATGCACCTTGAAGCAAATGAGATGCTTGAATATGCCATTAGAAAAATATAACAACTATGATTATCAGATTATGGCAAACGTATTCGAGTGTCAGATCCATCATTTTCAAAAACTTGGGATATGGGGATACAGTTAAAATGGGTCTAAATTTTAGAAAAAGTACATGAATCCGTCTTATATTAGGAAATTCATATTCTAATGGTTTAATGTGCATTCTCGAGGGACTTTGACTTAAGGATCGGAAAAGGATCCCATACCCTTGTCCAACACGGGTACTTCTTCAAAAGTGAAGAGTCCGAGCAACATAGAATAACAGATGTACAAAATAAAGACAAGTATATATAATAAGCAGGCATTCGTAGGTTAATCATAAGAGCATAATAAGTGGAAACTCTAATAATCACTTATCCTTTGGATATAATCAATACATATTCTCTTATGTGTTCTAGTAATAGTTAAGATCAAGGTATGAAATTGAACACACATCAAAGGGCTGTTACTTTAAACTCTAATTCTTCTAACAATTCATGTAATATATATATATATATCAAATCACCAAATATTCAACTAGCTAGATCACCTGTTATGGAGTGCAATAATTTGGATTATGAAGTTATAATTTAAGACCAGTCGGCTTATTTAATAATTTTATTATGAAGCAGAGCACTGATCCTATAGTTAGGAGAAGCCAAATTAGCATCAGGCTGAATAGTAATGGAAGCATTAGATCAAAAGGAGGCAAGTACTGTAGGTGGTATATATAGCAAGAGATCAACATTGGAAACATAAATGAACTATAAATTAAATTTTAGGAGAATGAGTTCTTATTTGTACCTTGTCTCATGCGGCGCAATACTAGACGGTGTGACTAGTATGCTTGAGTAAGGCACGCCATTCTTCAATTAGTTTATATTGAAG